>JBAMAX010003777.1:0-61828 GCA_037043745.1 Chymomyza amoena
AAAACGATTTTCTATTTTAACATAATATTCTCACGAAATGTTAAGAACATTACAGGTATATTGAATTCCTCCTGGTCGTTTTTAATAATCGTTTTTAATATAGCCGGCGTTCTTTAGATATCTCAGGATTTTTGCCTCAAAGTCATTCAAATATGTTTAATGGTAGGCCCGGACGACATGCGCCAAATCTCTTTAGATCCGGACTTTCTTGAATTTGGTCTTTCTTAGTATATATCTTATTTTCCTATCTCAATTTTGCACTGACCCGTTTTATTTAGTTTTAGATTGAGCTTTGCCACTAACTTTTCAGCCTACCCTCGTAATAGTATCTTAGGCTGCGCATCTGTATCTTTGGCTGGCCTAAACGCATAGCACAGGTGTATGTGTTGTTCTTGTTGTTGGTGTCGGCAATGTTCCAGTTGTTGTTGTTGTTGCTGGGCGGCGCCAAGCTGCGTCGGCTGTTGCTTGGTTCGCACGTGATTTGCATTTTCAAGTAGCTCAAACGGACGGGAATGTAAGTGTGTGCGAGTATCTGTGTATGCGTAAGTATCTGTGTGTGTGCTTGCGCTGGCTTGTCTTTGATATACAAATGCTAAAATAATAAATTGCTTCGAATTATTGGCACTTTGGCACTGATGCAAATAAAAATGCCTACATACACGCGTATGCGTGTGTGAGTATCTATGTGTGCCAGCTTGAGCGTGTATGTGTGTGCGTTTGTAATGACAACAATAATAATGCGACAACGACTACAAAAACAAAAATGTTCCATTTTGTCGCCCATTTTTGGAGTATTTTTTTTTTTTTCACACCACACCCCCTACCGCCGCCCACTGCAGGCTTAGCTCAGCGCTTTGGTCGGAAATTGTCAGCACCCTTGGACCCGGGAATTGACAGCCGGGCCCGAAAAAATTCTGTGTGCGCCATAAAAATATTATTATTATGATTTTCAATAATCACCCACATTAAATTATCATAATGCGCGCATTTTCAATATCTCCACGCATTCATTGCCATTCAGCCATTTAGCTATTTTGCAATGTGGTTCGTGGTTCCTACTTGGTTACCGGGAGCACTCTGATACGCAGGACCATGTCTGGCTTGGCTCATGTTGTCAGATTGCATGGATTTGTTTTTTGAAATTGAAATGAACGCAGTTGTGTCCCGGGGGAATCGTTGAGAGCGTCACAACTAATTTGTTGTTATGGTAGTTGCTTCGGTTTTGGGCGCTTTGAGGAGTTTTCATTTCATTTGATGCTTTACATAAAATTTGAAATATTGGAGACATTCAAACAGCCTGGGGTTGGGCTGGGAGTGAGTTTTGGTAAAAAATTCTTGGGAATGAGCTGAGGAAAATATATGTTGCAGGCTGCACGAGTTCGTTTTTAATATTTGAAATTCCGTGAATATACATTTAAATTTAAATGAATTAAGCGGAATCCAAAAGCAATTCAGTTAATTTTAAAGATGAGAAAAAGATGATATCAATAAATAAAGATGAGTATGTTTCTGCTACGAAACTGTGAACTCTGTGAATTGAGGGACTTAAAAATTTAGCAAATAAAAAATGTTTAACGTTTAGTTTAAGTTTTTTTTGTTTAAATAAAGTTCATATGGATAGTAATTATAAATACTTAAAAGGAGGGCAGGGCCGTTTTTGTTTATATTTTTGATATCATTCAAACTTAAAATAAAATCGTGGGTTTATTATCATTGTTATCTTTGGCGTTTCGGATTTCCCAGCTTTAGGTCGGCTCTCTTCTCATTTCTGCTAGGGTTCTGCCCCTCATCCTTCCCACATCCTGGATGCGATTTTCTCAAGTTATTCGGGGTCTCCTCTAGGTGCAAAAAGTATAAATTAATACGGACAGGTCTTTTCCTGCATTAAATATTAAAGACGATGTGGCGTATACACAATATTTCAAGTGTCTATTTATCTTCTTCTTCAATCCCCATTTGCTGTTGGGCGTCGGAGTAGCCTCGGGATATCCATCTTCTCCAATTAGGTCGGTCTCGGCTGTCTCTTCTCATCTCTGCTAGGATTATGCCCCTCATTCTTCCCACATCCTGGTTGCGATTTTCTCAAGTTTTTCGGGGTCTTTCTCTCGGTGCTTTCTCATTTCCAGTACCTATTTTCTTGACTCGTCCATCCTAAGTCCGAACCATTTTAGCTGTCTGTCCTCGATTTCTTGCATATTCGACTTCTTCTGCCCTACTTCTGAACGTATTCTTTCATTTCTGACCATATCTCTCCTGGTTTTTCCTGCGAACCTTCGTACGTACTTTATTGCTGTTGCCTGAAATTTACTCGGATGTTTTTCTAAAAGCGGCAAACACTTGGGACCATACAGTGCTATTGGTACTATAACCGTCTTGTAAAACTTGAGTTTTGTTTTTGAAGTTATTCAATAACTCGTGCTCTTATTATCGAATATTTTTCTGAAATAGGGGCGTTATTCTTTTTTTGTGTTCGTCTCTGTAGATGTTGCGCATTTTTATGTCATCCAAAGAAGTCAGTTTTATTTGCTTGCACTTACAATTCACAACTAGTTAAAGTTGAATTAACAATAAACGGAAAATTTTTATTTAATTGTTTCAAAACTTTTTCATTATTATTTTCGTTTTGTACTTTTAATTAGTCTATTGGATAGTTTATCATTCTTATTGCGTATCAATTTATTGTGTTCTTCTGACCATATTGGGGCTTTCTGTGGGGAGATCTTTGTACCCATTTGGTTACTTACAGACTATAAAATGGTTGATTTTCATGGAGATGATGTAAAATATTCTACAAAATCTTGTAAAATTAAAAAGACTTTTATTTGCTTAGTTTTTTGCCTTTTAAAAGAATGGCAATTTCCCAATTTTTTTCGAATTTGTTTTGTAAAGCGCAAAAATCTTAGAAGCTGCTTTTCTAGAATACTTTTGATACTTTAAAAAAAAAAAAGCTGTATATCTTGAGAACTTCATAAGATGACGCTGATAAAGATATGGAGAGAATGAATATAATATATATTAAAAACTTGGTGAACTTCTATGGAAAACTTAAGAAAGTTGGAAATAGCAGCTTTAGAAATCGAGATTAAAAGATAAGAAGCTGATTGTTAAATATTTGCAAGAAATCGCAAATTAAGACTTTTAAGTTATGACAATATTTTTGGTTTTTAATGCAAATTTAATAATCAGAAAGTTAAAAGATATTCGATAGACGTTGAGAAATAAGTCAAGCAATGTATGAGCATTAAAGTGGATTAATTTTTTCCAGTATAAAGGCTTTCAGCCATTTTGATTGAAGAAAACAGAAAAAATCAAAAATTATTTAAAATTAAAAGAAGAAGTCAATGGATCAAATGGTTAGGGAGAAAATAGCGTTATTTGGCCTTGCAAATGGAAGGTCTAAGTCGATTTTTGAATATTTTGATACAATTTTAAAAAGAGTACGTCCGAAATTCATTTTAGACCTATAGTTTCTTGGGCAAAGTTTCCTAAAATGTCGGAAGCAATCAAAATCGATGGGATTCCCAGAATGAGCATATTATATCCCTAATGAGCATATTCATAAAATTTTAGGAACATCAATGACATACGTAATTCGATATATCTGTTTTTGACTTAAGGATTAAGAATCCTAGGTTGGCGGTTTTTTTTGACTCTATTCCATTGCCTCCATATGGATAGCCTATGCAATTGCTTAAAGGAACCGAAAATATGATAAACTACAATAATAATATAAAAGCAGCGTTTTTTGTTTTATATAGTCGATATTATCATTTAAATTAAAAGTAAATCTCTGGGTTGTCATATGTATATATTTTTTTGCTTCGGATTCTCCCGCTTTTAAGATAATTAAAAATAAACATACGAAATTTGATGAATATATGGTAAAAATTACCTAGAACGGAAGGAAATGAAGAAAAATCTTGTAAATCGCAGTTATAGATTTCAAGTTTAAAAGATGAACGAAAACTACCTTGAAAAAAATATATACAAGGAAAGTATGAGTATATATGAACATCTATGGAAAATTAAAAAATCTTTGAAATTCTATATAAAATGTTAAAGTGTTGGAAATCGCAGTTTTAGAAATAATAATAGATATTCAAACAAATTATTGTAGGATTTAAGATGCCAAATATAAGTTTTAAATTGAAAAATTCAAAGAATGATAGATGATTGAAGGACTTTTAAAAGACGTCGAAATTTAAGACACAAAAATTATGGATATAGGGTAAATTCCGGAGACGTCTGGAGGTTTTAGATATTCCAAAGATGATGAAAATATAGATGTGGATGGAAAAGGTATATGGTAAAAATGTCCCCAATAATTCAAATGGAAAAAGTCAAATGATGCGAAATATTATTCTTAAATTGGTAGATTCAAAGAAAGGAAGATGATTAAAGATTGGAAAATATTTCAAAACATCGAAAATTAAGTTAAGCAATATATTAGCATTTGAGTGGATAAATTTTTTTTTTTTGTATAAAGGCTCTCAGCGATTGTCATTCTAAGAAAACAGAAAAAAAAGAATTAAAGTTTATGTCAAAAATTGATTCCTCAAATCTAAAAACCCTCAAATACGAATTTGGTCCTAGGAAAGATTACGTTATTTCGCCTTGTAAATGGAAGATCTAATTCGATTTTTGAATATTTTGATTAAAACCTATTCTGAAAATGTGGGCGACTCGAAATTCATTTTGGACTCATAGTTTCTTGAACAAAGATGCTTAAAATAGCCCTAAGAATCAAAACCGCTTAAAGTCCCTTAACGTTTTTTCGACCTCACACAAATCGACCCGCCCTAATATACTATAATTTTATGGACGTCTAAACAATCGTAAAAGTATTGGAATAATCCGTTTTTAACTTCAAGATTAAAAAAAGCATTTTGTGCATTGCAAAGATTTCGACAAGTGAGACAAATAATGTTCTAGAATTTGTTAAAAGTTTTAAGGAAATCATCAAAATCTCGGAAATGGCAGCTTACGATGTACTACGAAAATAAATTTTTGGATATAATGTGTAATTCAAAGACTGAAATCTTCGAAACAAAGATGAAAGATTAAAGATAAACAAAGTATTTAAACTGCAGGGTGCAAAAGCCATGTAATCTTGTGAACCTGTATGACGAAGCTGCTAAATGTTATATATTACGATACCTCAAAAACATCAAAACTTTTTATGTTTTTCCGCATTGAATCATTCTCGGCTCATCTTTATCAGTATAGCAAAATCAAGATTGACTGCAACAAAAGAACCGAAAATCCTGCTCATACTACGTTGAACCTAACCCAATTTGGAGCGCCTCATAAACATTTCGTTTTTAAGTACCTATCCAAAACAGTTAAGATAATAAACGAAATTATAAATGTGCATAAAATTTCTAAGAAAAAAACAAAACAAAAAACGTAACTCTGGTCAAAAGCCGCAAATCCTACACAGCTGACTCATGAATTTCTTCTTCGGCTTTCTTCAAGCACAAAAATTAAATCATCTGGGAGTGCGAAAAAAAAAACACATAAAACCGCAAAATCAAGCTAGATACAGTTAAGTAAATTTTAATGTTTATTTTTTCGTTGAACTCACTTGACGCAGTTCTTCGCTTTATAGGCCTGTCAAAAGTCAACGGGGAAAAACATTAAAAAATTCTGTACTACCAATAATTGCTCAGATAAGGGCCACACAGAACCAGAAACAGCCAAAAATAGAAGGTGAAAAACTTTCACCATACTGGAACTCTGGAACGAACGAGAACCAAACCGGGAGCCAATAGAAAGTTCTGTTCAGTATTAATTATTAATGAGAAATTACCCAAAAAGCAAACAATACAATAAACCAAAATAAAGAAGAAAACAAACCAAAACGTAACTTATAACTCTATATGGTCATATCGTCTGGGGGACCGGTTCATTAAAACTAAATCGAGTGCAAAAAGCTTCCGAGCCAAGTTGCCAGCTGAATTTATTATAAACTTGTCAGACGTGCCGCCAAAAATTTGTTGTTGTTTTGAATTTTTTAAATTTTCAGGTTTTGTAATTGTTTTTGGATACTGAACACACACCCAGCTCGAATTCTGTGCCAGTGACCGGGCTTTTATGTCAGCCAAGACGACGCGACGCCGCATCAGACGCCAATAATGCCGGTTCTGCCTATACAAATAAAAAGTATCTATGAGATACAATTGAAAAGACATGCGCAAACAGCTGCCGTATTAAGCTAAAAATTTGTTGATTTGATTGATTTACCCGGCAATACTTTACGTATTGTTTGTTTGTTTTTGTTGTTGTTGTTGTATTTTGAGTGCTTGAACTTGAGCACAGAACGGTAAAATCAGGTTCTCCTAAATGGCTTCTATCATGGCTTTTTGTATTTGATTATCAAACCCACAACTTTTGGTATAGTTGGCTGTGCTAATTTGAGTTTCGTTATGCCCTGCAGCATAAGGTTAAAGGGTGCTATGGATTTGGGTAAGTCTTTGAGTGGTGGAATAGGGCGTGGCAGAAGCGGCTTTATTTGAAAACGCTTTTTAGCATCTAGCGTACTTTTAGGCCATGTTTGGTTGGTTCGTCTGTATGAAAACTTATATCTCAGATACCATTAGAGCTAGAAACCCCAAAATGGTCTCAAAAGACTGGTCTTCGGATGTAATTTTATTTTGTGGATGTGGATATCTTGAGACCCGTAGCCAAATTTCGCTGCTTACAAAACAAATACAAACTTTTCCAAATTTGAAATGAAATGAAACGATTTTAAATGAAATGATATGAAATGATATGAAATGATATGAAATGATATGAAATGATATGAAATGATATGAAATGATATGAAATGATATGAAATGATATGAAATGATATGAAATGATATGAAATGATATGAAATGATATGAAATGATATGAAATGATATGAAATGATATGAAATGATATGAAATGATATGAAATGATGTGAAATGATATGAAATGATATGAAATGATATGAAATGATATGAAATGATATGAAATGATATGAAATGATATGAAATGATATGAAATGATATGAAATGATATGATATGAAATGATATGAAATGATATGAAATGATATGAAATGATATGAAATGATATGAAATGATATGAAATGATATGAAATGATATGAAATGATATGAAATGATATGAAATGATATGAAATGATATGAAATGATATGAAATGATATGAAATGATATGAAATGATATGAAATGATATGAAATGATATGAAATGATATGAAATGATATGAAATGATATGAAATGATATGAAATGATATGAAATGATATGAAATGATATGAAATGATATGAAATGATATGAAATGATATGAAATGATATGAAATGATATGAAATGATATGAAATGATATGAAATGATATGAAATGATATGAAATGATATGAAATGATATGAAATGATATGAAATGATATGAAATGATATGAAATGATATGAAATGATATGAAATGATATGAAATGATATGAAATGATATGAAATGATATGAAATGATATGAAATGATATGAAATGATATGGAATGATATGGAATGATATGGAATGATATGAAATGATATGAAATTAAATAAAGCGACAAAAATTCTTAAAATTTAAAAAATTGACAGAACTTACAAATCTGAAAAGCACACATTGTGGAAAAAAAATAAGATGGAGGCAAAAAATCTTAGCTTAGATCAAACTCCTTTGGGGACTTCGGAAATTGCAATCAAAAATTACCAAATTTAGTAAACCCGTCCGAAAGAAAACTTTTTTGAATAGTTTAAAAAAAAAAAAATACACATACCAAAAAAAAAAGGGTATTAAGACTTTTATAGCCCGAAATATAATAATCTTTTTTTTTGAGTACACCAGCCTTTTAGTTCTCAGCAGTTTTTCCTTTGTTAGAAATTAAAAAAAATTGCTTTTCGTTTTTCGGATCACTGACTAAAAGGTATCCCATAGTCGGCTTCCGTCTATACTGGGTATTTTTTTTTGTTAGAAACACTCATTCCAAGCGCCGTTGATGCTTATCATCTATCGTAGTTGGCTTTCGGCTGTCAACAGCTTCCAAGAAGCGACACCGTTCTGACCAAGATCGTGGCTGAACTTGGCTCTAACTGCTTAGCTATGCCAGCGACCCGTCCACAGCTCGTTGAAGATGTTCCGATAATAAAGTTGACCGACTAGAACTATTTGGGATATGACTAAGTGTGAATGTGAATGCAAATTTTTTTTGGTGTGGGTTGTTTGTTCTACATTCTGCCGTCAAAATTTGCATAAATTCGGCTTACACGATGGCCAAAAGGGAATACTCATGCTATTTGTCTTTGTGTTGGGATTTATTATAAGAGATTTTAAATGCCAGCCATTAAATTAAATCTGCAAGAAATATTTTTAGAATTAATTAGTTGACCAAATAATAGTAGGCGTTGAAAAATGTTTGGCGGTGTCTAAATAATGAAAAATATTATGTTATTACCTATTTTTAGAAAAATTAATTTTTTTTTTGATTGAGTTTCCAAAATTATAAAGAAAGTGAATTTATTGTTGTATTATATTTTTTGGTAAAAAATGCCAAATACTTTCAAGATATTTAGAAAAAATTTAATTTTAATATTATTTTATTTTTATGGCCACTAATTAGTTCATCTGGTATTATCCCTAAGTTTTTTATGTTGCCAATTGATAATTTTATAAGTTATTTGCTTAAAATTTTGTTTCCCAAAAAAGCAGCATTGAAATATTTATGTATTTGGGACTATAATTATAGTTCGTATTACCAAAATGTAAAGTATTAGGGCTTTAAAATTTTGAGATTGCGCTTATTTCGACTTAGTTGTGAAAAACTGTTTAAAAAAGTTGAAAAGATTTACTTAAAGAAATATAATAAAAAAATGGTTCTTCTATATAGGTTAATCCCCGTAAATAAAATGTCTTGAAACAATATCAATCACAAAAGTTGTCTGGAGTAGGGGGCTCCGCTCTCTGCTAATTGCCAAAAGCAGTGAAAAATATGAAAGTCGATTTTTTCGCGTTTTGCTCCAATATACATTTTTCAAAATCATTTTTTCTTGCTTAGCTCTATCATAAATCCCAATTTGATGCAAAATTTGAACCCTTATCAAAATTGTCGGTGAAAAATATGTTCACCGACTTGGTGAAAAAGAATCCCAACCTTATAGATATTGATCCGGAATTTACCTCAATCTGAATTTTTTTCTAAATCAAATATTTCGTGATTAGCTGCATTATAAATCTCAGTTTTATGAAAAATTTGACGCCTTGTAAAAAGGTCAAAAACAGTGAAAATATCTTAATCGATTTGGTGAATGAGAATTCCAACCATATAGATGTTGATCCGCGATTTACCCATATCTGAATTTTTTCCAAAATAAATTTTTTGTGCTTAGCTGTATCATAAATCCCACATTCATGGGAAATTTAAACCCTATAGCTCTTATTGTTCGGGCTGTGTATCGATTCATATTGTTTTTCGAATTCCAGCTTAGTTTTCGAATGTTAGGATCAACTTTAACTAATCATAGAATATTCTTAAATTCCCTAGAAACAAAGCTCAATTCAATATTGTTATTGTTTATACTACACCTCAGCAGTAGTTTGGGAAACTTGAAGAAAATTCGAATAAGTTTAACATATATTACTTAAAATTCTATGAGAAAGATATTACTTTAAGAAGGAATGCAGACTTGGTTCATGAACTGGTTTCTTAACCTTTAAAAATATTGAGAGTAGGATGAAAAAGTACTAGAACTGGATTAATTACAATTTTTTTCATTGAGTATATATAGTACACAGAGGTCATAAGCCTTCTGGAACTTATTTTTAGGAATCCCGGAAAATTATGCATGATAACCAGATCTTTCCGGATTTTATTTAACGTTCCTTTGTAGGACTAAAACCACGGTATTCAAATATGCAACTTGAGTGTACATATAACACAATGAGTCTAGATTAATGCGCCAAACTAACGCCCCTCAGAGCAATCAGCCGAGACTGATATTTCTTTGGTACCAATTTGAAAGCATGTTGTCGGGCATGCATTTCACCCTTGGGTAGGGGCGATATGTATTTATCATCTCGTCTTCTTTATGGCTAGCAGCACCCGGTTGAGATCGCAACACCACGCCGAGCCCAGCTGACTCTACCCGCGATTTAGGTTTCAACCACAGCCACCACGATACTCCCACAAGGCGGCCGACCACAATGAGTACGCTTGGACGTGTACTCAACCCGTGGTACCGAATTAAGGACTCGGTTTGCCCTCCCCATTTAGTCCCGACAGACCCGGATTTGGGGAACACAGCCAGTTTTGGCATCGAATGCCCGGGAACTGGTGACCCATCATCTGACACCTCTTGTAAATGTCAAACGTGTTCTAATCATTTGCCGCCGCCGCATAAATACGACTTCCTGTCAGCATCCACTCTTCAGACGAATGTGCTGTCTTGTCGAACTTAAAGCATCACTACATGCCTTCATGCACCCATTTCCTGACGATCCCAATTTAGTCGCCTCTTACGACAAGCAGGGGAACACTGAGGTGGATATTCTAAACCCGCCATCTCACGGGCACCGGAAAATGATGCAGTGGCGACCCCTTAGTAATTTTTTTTAGTTTCTATATCGGTTTTTCTCGAATCTCTAATCGCGTTGAGGAATCAGAAATAAGTCCGCCGGTGCCAGATCTGGACTGTGGGGGAGTGGATCAATGACGCAACCACATCCAGGTACATGCTTGGACACAGAATTAGCCTTAGACTGGTAGAATCTTTCTTAATAATTCTTTAAGTGGTACCGTACGAAATTCCTAATTCATCAACAGACGAATATCTTTCTGCCAGTACAGCCTTCACTTTAGCAACTTTTTTATAACTCCTTGAAGATGTTTGTAAAATCTTACTTAATCCCTACCAGTTATAACATATTAGCGAAGTGAAAATTTGGGCACGAGATTATACAATTAAAGTCCATGTACAATATATAAAACTTTAAATTTTTCGGTCCTGTGGGCTTTTTCCCCTCGCTCATCATCTCAAATATTCTATCGATACAAACTTCGACCGATTTAGTTTAAAATTTTTATATTTAACTAAAACAGGTCTTGTTTTTAGTAGTTCCATAATATTATTATTATAATAATCACTTATAATTTCTACTTACACTTCGAAATTTTAGGAAACATCTAATTCGAGTTTTATGTGTCTTAGTCCGTCAGAACCTTTTCCTCTGTCCATACCAAAACTCACTTTGCTAAGATTTCACGCACTTAAATTTAATTTGAAAGGGTTTTTAATATATCATTATTTTTAATTATATTCCCCAAGGTATTTACAATGCTAATGCATAAATATTTTTGTTTTAAAAATTGTTTAATTTATAAGCAATTTTCTAATTGATATACCCTAACTTTGTAACAATCGGGCGTAGCCGACTAGTGTACTCGCTTCAACTGTTTGAGTGAATTTTGTTTACAAAAGCCAACTCTAGTTTTCTAAAAAAATATTATAGAACGAAAACAGAATAAATTACAAAATTATTTCCTAGAAATTTAATTATTATGAAGCATCTTTTGTAAGAGCATCAAAAGCTCGTTACTTTAAAGTTCTGTTCTATAAATATTTAACTTTATTGATGCTCCCAATATTGATGATATGTACATTGGCCCGAGGCACAAACCATTTAACAAGTTGGCATAATTAGTAAACATAAAAGAGTTATGACACGTTTATGGTAATTGGCCGGGTGATTTCTTTATTTGCCTGGTTGGTTCGGAGGTTATTGGAAGGTATCATTCGGGCATATTAATTTATGCGCCATGAAATTTGCATTTTAATCGACGGGTTGTTGTTTTTAGATTTTAGCCTAGTTTACTTTTACTTTTTATTAGTTAATTATGTTGGCATAAATTACGCTGCTTTTTTTTTTGTACATTTTTTATTATTATTGAATTATGAACTAAAATGCTGGAAAATTCAATAGAATTTATAAATTATGTTTTAGCATATTTGTTGTTTAAATTTAAAAGTATCTCATAAAATCATGTAGATGTTAAGTTGTTTTTGTTGTTGTTGGTGTTGTTATCGTGTTGTTGCTGTCTACTTAAAGCCAAATTACAGTAATTTGAGCAACATAATCAATGGGTTTTGGGTTTGGTACGAAACATGTAATACTGGATAGATAGAAACTACATGTTATCTAAATATAGATACAAAAAAAAAAAAAAAAAACAACTCTTAAATACCAATTATAAATTGTTGTTGTTTTTGTTGTGTAAACTGCAGGCACATTAGCTGCTGCTGTGCGTAGTATGGAGTACACTGCGAGAAAATGGGCGTACAGAAGCATAAGTCATCTAAGACCGATGGCTTGATAGGAACTACATTGAGAATTCTAGAGAATACACGAGTTTTAGGGAACACATTACAATATTATTAAACAAAATATTAAAAATGTTTATAAAAAAATAAAAACAAATATTTTTTTGAGCTGATTTGCAAAATTTGTGATTTTAATAACAAAAAAAAAGTGTTTTTGATTGCGGAAAATAATTGTAAAAATGTTTTATTTAAAAAATTAATATAAGAAAAATTTAATTAATAAAAACTTTTATGATTGCGGAAAAAAATTAATAAAAATATTTTTATTTATTTTAAAAAAAGTTAAAAAAATTCTTATTATTAAAAAATAAAAATCTTTCAAAAATTATTAAAAATAGATGCTTTTTATTATTTTAATTATTTTTTTTTTAATTTTGTTGTTTTTTTATAAAGTAGTAGATGTTTTAAGAAATGGTCTTAAATTAAATTAGGTTTCTAAGAAAAATCGATTTAATTTTTTGGCATAAGTTATTGAAGATTTTTTTATATTTTATTTATTTATTATTTTATATAAGTTTTTTTTTTTGGCAAAATCTACTTAAAATAAATAGCTGAAGGCCTTTTTAATTACTTGAAAAGATCTAGTATAAGTAGGCTTTGAAATATAATTGTAAATAGAGATTCGAAACTCACAAACAAATTTATGTTTTCAAATGCATGTTTTCGAATTAAATAGAAAGGACTACAATTTTAAAGTAAAGTCGCAGCCAGTTGGCATTTAACATAAAATTAAAAAATTTTAAAAGTAAACAAATGCAAAATTGATCAAATAATACAACCAAATTTTGGAAGTGGTCTTTACAAAACTAAAAACTTTCTAAAAATATATAAAAAATATTTCTCAAACTTAAGAAACTACGAAAAAGTTATCTCGTAACTTAAAAAACTACACATATAAGTTTTTTTAAATTTAATAAATATTAAACATATAAAAATATTTAAATTAAAAAACTAACATATAAAATTTAATCAAAATTAAAAAATTACTAAAAGTGTTAAAAAAAAATCATATTCATAACTTAAATATGAAAATATAAACGTTTTTTTTATTTAAAAATTATTAAAAATATTTTCCATACAAAAAAATATTAAAAATAAAAACGAGTCAATATAAAAAAATTACTAAAAATATAAAATAATCTTAAATAAACTATAAATAAAGGCGATTTTTTTAAATTAAAATTTGACTATAAATAGTAAATTAAGTTGTCTCTTATATTGCCTTCGTTGTCATTTACACAAATAAATAAAAAACAAATATTTTTGTTTTTTTTAGATAATACTTTGTTAGAATAATAAGATTATTTAAAAAAAATGGCGGACGTAAAGTCGGGCGCGGACGACTATAGGATATCCTGTACCACTAGCTTGTAATAAAGTCCGATTTCTTCACAAAAAACCAAAAAACAAACCAAAAAGCTTCCATTCGAGAAGTTTCTGCATAAGGACTATATAGGTTACTATATTAAATGCCTGCCGCAAGGCTAAGGCGTTGTGGACTCGGTCAACTGTCGTCGGAATGGAAGTTGTTCAGGCAAATCTGGAATTCCTTGACACTATACATTCAAGTATTCGCAGTGCAGCATCCCTATTCTGTACTAAATGTGAGCGCGTACATCTCCAACGTCTATCTGCTGGATTTACAAAGATTCTGTAATTCTGAAACTATTGGCAGTGAGATTTTGATGCCAACAGAAAATCAGCTTCCATTCGAGAAGTTAGGACTATATAGGCAGTTACTATATTAAATGCCGGACGCAATGCTAAGGCGAGTGGACTCGGTCAATTCGCCTGACAATCTGGGATTCCTCGACACTTTACTTTCATTAGTATTCGCAGTCTGTGTCCAATCTGTGTGTATCTGCAAGTCGCTGTCTAGCTTTCCGCATCTGACTTATCATCAAAGTTTGCAGTGTAAACTTTTGAGCAATATTATTCTATTCAATTCTGTACTAAACGTGATTTCATCATCAACGTCTATCTTGATTATTTACAAAGAATCTGTGATATATGAAGCAACCTTCGTTCGTGACGTTTTCTATTCTCCTAAGGCTACTATAATAAGTGCCGACTTAAGATATGTGGACTCGGTCAACTTAATTTCATCTGCTTGAACTGACGCATGAATGCAAGTTGCCCAGGCAAGACAATCTGGACTTCCTCGACACTTTACTTTAAGTTTAATTCGTGTTGTAGGTGGCCGTTTAGGACAACATAGATGTACGCACAAGCCAATTTTCAGCTTCTCGCATCTGAAATCATCAAAGTTTGCAGTTTGTGGAGCATCAACCGGCTTAGTCTGCGAGTCCTGGTGCTTTTGGTGCCAAAGATTCCAGCCGCCGTGGTAATTTACTGACACGAGATTGGATAACACTTTCTGCTGCTGGCTGTCTTTGCATCTTTGACTAAGCAACACTGTTTTTATGTACTACTTGGCAGCACTTTTCGTTTTGACTATTGTCACAGGCGGATCAGGAAGACGCGTGTAAAACTTTTGGTTTAGAGCATTTTGCGAATTAAAATCAATAAAATCTAAATATACGGCTAGTACTAAGTACTTAAGTGAAAACACGTGGCACAAAGTTGATAGCAACAGTCATGGATTGGGCGACAACACCAACAACTTCGCGCACCTCATACTTCCGTAGGCGCAAACTGCTTCGTAAGCATCCTATAACCGAGTTGCTCAAGCCGATGCCAAGGAAGATAAAAAACCTGCAGAAAAATCAAAAACGAACAGCAAATCACTAAAATTTCAAGAAAACTTAAACTAAGAAAATAAATAAAATTGAATCAAACGTAGTCGGGTGGCTTACTAGTTAAGGCATGCGATGCTTAAACCGACTATGAATTATAAGCACTCACAGTCAAAAATCAACTAGCGCCAAGCATTTTGAATTTTTTTTTTGCAAAAAAACTCCTTTTGTACTTTAACTTTGTGCTATTAGGAAAATAATAATACTGTCGAAGGCCCCAGTAACTAGAGCTCGTTAAATTAGTATTAAATACTAGATTTCATTTGTTAAAATAAAAATAAAATAAATAATATGAGTTTTTAATAACATGAATTTAAAAGAAACTTGTTTTTTTTTCTTCGATTTACATTGTAATTTTGAGTTTTTTAACGCTGTGGTCATCTTTAAAGATTTTCATGCAGTGTTCTAAATTTATGCTTATTAAGTTTACTAATAAAACTTATTTGACTAAAAGAAGCTAAAAAAATGTTATTTTTATACCCTGTACCGTATGGTACCAAGGGTATATTAAGTTTGTGCAAGCCGAAAATGTATGTAACATATAGAAGGAGACGTCGGAGACACCCCAAAGTTACCTAAAATATGATCAGGGTGAATAGAGAAGTCGATATACCCATGTCCGTCTGTCCGTTTGAACGCCTAGATCTCAGAGATGGTAAGAGCTAGAGTTACCAAACTTTCACATTAGATCCCATATTATTCCATAGGAGGCAAGTTTATTTTATTTTTTTGATATCGGGGATTAATTATATAGCTGCCATGGGGGTGTTTGAGACGACCTCGACAAAAAAAACGTTTTAGATGAATAATTCGTTTGTTTATGAAGATATCGTAACCAAATTTGGTATTCGAAAGTTTTTTATAGTTCCCAATCACTGTACCAAATTTGATCGAAATCGGTTGACTATATCATATAGCTCCTATAGGACCGATCGTCCAAAATAACTTTTTTAAAGAAAAATTCGCTATATTTCGTTTTTTAATAAAGATATCGTAACCAGATTTGGCGTTTGGAAATTTTTTAGACCACTTAAGCAATGTGCCAAATTTAAACAAAATCGGTTGACTATATCATATAGCTCGCCATAGGTCCGATTTTCCAAAAATCGATTTTTTAACAAAATTTGTTGTGTTTCGTTTGTTTGTTAAGATATTGGGACCAAATTTGACATTCGTGAGTATTTTATAGTTTCTAAGCACTGTACTAAATTTAATCCAAATCGTTTGACTAGATCATATAGCTCCCATAGGACCAATCGGTCCAAAAACACGTTTTTTATACAAAATTCGATGTGTTTTGTTTGTTTGTAAAGATATTTGAAATAAATTTGGCATTTATATCTTTTTTAAGCACTGTGTCAAATTTTATTGAAATCGGTTGACTATATCATATAGCTCCCATAGGAACGATCGGTCAAAAAAATTTTTTGCTTAAAAATTCTTTTGTTTTTGGTTTTTTGTGAAGAAATCGGACTTTATTAGGAGTTAGTGGTACAGGGTATCCTAAAGTCGTCCGCGCCCGACTTTACGTCCGCCATTTTTTATATCTCAATTTGACATTTATGAAATTATAAAAATGCAAACACAAAATGCACAACTATTTCTCTCAGTATACAATGACTAGGCTTGCAAGGCAGACAATGATGAGTCGGAATGCCAAAGGACAATTAGCTGCTCAGCGCGTTGCTTAGGCGAGGATGTTGCATGGGGCAAGTTTAAGATGTTGCCCATAAAAGGCGCTGTTTGTGCAACAGTTGCAGCTAAATTTAGCTGTTGGGTTAGTTGTTGTTGTAGAAGTTGTTACTGTTGCAGCTGTTGTTGCAGGAGACATAAAGAGCCATCAGTCCCAGTAGTCTCAGTCGTCATAGAGTGTCATAGTTAGTGGAACTACCAATTTTATGGTCAACGCAACTGCCAAGGAGTGTTGCTTTAGCCATGTTTCTGGCATTTCCGCACTGCCGTCTAACTAAATAAGCCAAGTTAGCAGCACCAAGGATGCCTGATCCCAGATGCAGCGCTATAATTAGATGAAATCATTGCGTTTTCATTTTGATTTTTTCTTTTCTTTTCGATTTGATTATTTGGAATTTTATGCAGCACTTTATGACCAGGCCATGAAATGGCTTAAGGTTGCTTTTTATGACCTTTATCTAGATGTTTCGAATCGAATACCTGTACGGGATTTATGACATCGTTGACTTAACTCTTCTTATGTCTGAATTGGCAACAACAACAGAATTTGGTACATGGCTAACTGAGCTGCCATCAAAACGGGTTTGGTTTATATGACGAGCAGCCTGGACTAGGTGTCAATGTTGTCTTAGGGTCTTGGGATTCACTCTCGCCCAGCCATCCATTAAAAAGTAACTGCTGCACATTAAATGGGAATCTTAAACATGAATTGGTTTGTTTGTCTCGGTGATTATCAATTTGATATAATCTTTGGTCAGTGGGTTTCTGGTTTTGCTTTCGCCGCTGACGATGTTCTGGTTCTTTAAGATACTTCTTTGGCCTTATATATTTACTGCACTTTTTAATGGCCTACAATTTGTTATATGTAACCATAAAGCTTCTTATTTGTGTTATTTGGTAATTAAGGAATTTTACATTGTCGATATAAAGTTGGTTAATGAGTTTTGGAAAATTTTTTGTCTTTCAAAGTTTCACTTTTATTGCGTTTGGTTTTTGGAGCAAATAAGTTTTAAAGTTATTTAAAGGCATAAAAAATTAAAAATATATGCAACACTGTTCCAAATCCCAATTATTGATTATTGGACGAATTAAGGTAAACAAGTTGATATAAACCAAAAGTAGGTCTACCATAATTTTTATCAAATTGTTATTACAATTATATGCTTACTGTTGAATTTCTCTTCTTAAAATATATATTTAGTTGTTTATATTAAAAAAAAAAATATTTTTAATTGAATATACAAATTTATAAAAAATCATTGATGGTTGAAAATCAAAATTGTATCACACATTGAAAAGGTTAAGTTTTTTTTTCCTTTCAAAGATATATAGATATAGAGATTGAAGATTTATTAACATTTTTTAATATAACATAAAATAAAAAAAAAAAAATAAAAAAAATTACTACAATTCTTTTTTCACGATTTTGGATAATAAATGTATTATTGTATATAGTATTTTAATTATCCTCAAAATGTATATACTATATAGTCATATTATTTGCGGATTCAAAGGGAATTTCAGGTCAGGGCACCCAAAAAAAAAGAGTTCCCAGTTTTTAGTATACTTCGAAGGTAGCACATTCTATGACCAAATTCTGGATCCAAGCCTAAAGCATATGATATATCTTTATTAATTAAAAGTTTTTTTTTTTTTGCTTTTAAATGAAACTTATAACAAAAGCCTTTTGGATATATGTCAGTACAAAGTATGTATTTATATATATATATTTATTTATTTATATATTTTCTTGTAAGCAAACAATTATATAAAAATTTAATTGAGCCTAAAATCATTTCTTTAGAAGTTCTTGAAGTAAGAAGAAATGAAAAGCCAAAGTTTTGTTTTTTATCAGTGTGTCTCAGCCCTCGCAAGCTCGTTGAATAATACAAAAATTAGTCGGGATAATTTTATGCATTTAGTCAAAGGATTCTATAGAATATTTTAATGTGGTAATATAATAGCTCAGTCATGCAAAAAAGCAGAATTTTTTAATGTTTATTGGGCACTTTTGCATTTCTTGTTTCTGTCAAACAAGGTAAATTCTGCCAGACTTTTGTAAATTAAATGAATTATGCGGAATTTTATTATTCAAATAGAAATTTCCTTAGAAGTTGTTGGCGTTAGAAGTAACTATTTTGCTATGTGGAATGATGAACCGACTCCAAAGCGTGGAAAGAGGCAACAGTCTGCTGGCAAGGTCATGGCATCGGTCTTTTGGGATGCACACAGAATAATTTTCATCGATTACCTAGAAAAGGGTAAGATCATAAACAGCGACTATTATATAGCGTCATTGGAGCGGTTGAACGGCCCTATTTAAAGAAGAAAAAAGTGCTGATTCATCAAGACAATGCACCGTGTCACAAATCAATGAAAATGATAGCAAAATTTAATGAATTTGGCTTCAAATTGCTTCCGCAGTCACCGTACTCTCTAAATCTGGCACCCAGCCACTTGTTCCTGTTCTCAGACTTTAAGAGAATGGTCGCTGGAAAGAGATTTATCTCCAATGATGAGGTGATCGCCGAAACGGTTGCTTATTTTGAGGCTCAAGAGAAATCTTATTATAAAAATGGTATTGAAAAGTTGTAAGATTGCTATAATCGGTGTATCGCCCTCGATGGAAATTATGTTGAATAAAAAAATCGATTTTTGCCAAAAAAAAATGTGTTTATATGGTAGCCTACGAACATTTCAGAACATTTAGTAACATTCAGACTCAAATTTAAGGACCTGTGTCGGGCAGAAATGCACTTATACTTTCTGCTGATTTGTGGAGAAATTTAGTATAAGCATATCTGCACTTCTATATTTTTGACCTCTAATCGTGGCCTTAAATAAATAAATATTTATCGAGATATTGAATAAAGCATCCAAGCGAAATACTTATTTTTAGAAGTAATAAAACATAATGGGAAATTTAAATATTTGAAGAATATTTCGTTTTGTGGAATTTTATTTTGTGGGCAAAAAATTTGATTTTTCCTTAACACCACTGAAATTAATCCTAAAAAGTTTTGAATAAAATTAACAATTCTTTTTAAATTAAAATTATATTTAAAAAAAATGTTCATAAAATTAAAATAAAATGTAAAAAATTTTTTATTTTATGCTGAGAATAATTGTTGTTTATTAAATTAAATTGAGAACAAAAATACTTAGACGTATTTTGCCTTTTATATGCATTGTCATTAGAAACACACAGCATATTATTTTTGTGTTCCCTTTTTCTATGTTTACTTCTTCTCTTCCATTTTCTAAATAACGCTATTCACAATTATGACATAATAAGTGCCCCAGTTTAAACCTTAAAAAATCACTTTACTGAAGTTATCTTTAAAATCAGATTATTTATTGCCCTTGTTCCTGGCAATTTTTCCGCTTTCTAAGAACTTGCAACAAATTATTTAAACTTATTACCATAACCCTCTAACCGAGTTAACTTATGGCTAGGTTCTACTCAGAAGTGTGACCATGGCATGATTATTCCCTAAAGCACCCTAAGCTGACCCACTGAAGGATCTGGGTGCAGCCATAAATGCCAACAACAAATGCTGCTATGAAATACGCGGAATTCGCGTGAAATGCGCGATTTTTGCATAACGCAAATTATTACTTAATTAGCTTTTTACTTTAAAGCGTAGTTGCGTTCTCCAGACCCAGACGCAGACCCGGACTCTGACCCACTCGGAGTCCTTGTACAGGTTTATTTATGCCTATTTTCAGTCAGTAAACGCCTTCTAGCATTATTGTACCTTAATATGGCTGCTTATGATGGGGGGTTTGGGCTAGCGTGCCTGACTGGGTGGACCTGCCTCAGCAATTTTTTAAATGTCCGGCATGGAGTTGTAATTTATTAAATTAAATCATAATAAAACGATGTGGTGCCCTAACCAATACTATCCAAGACAACCTGCAACATCAAACCCTAAATGAAAATTATGACACATTTTAGACACGAAACGATGACGATTGGATTTACGAGGGGTTGGACGCGAATGAGATTGGAAGTTTTTAGGGCGGGCTTTATTAATTAAAGCAAATGCGTGCTTTTTAGAGATTGTGGTCACACTAATGGACACACATACATAACTATGGGCACACTAGTTGGCTGCTAATGTGCAAGGAGTTTGCATATTTCAAACTATTTTTATAATTATGAGTAACTTGAGTTGCGTTTGTCACGCATACGCAATGTTGTCTCTTAGATATTCTATTCTGTTCCGTGTTTTTACTAGTTGAGGCATAAGCACATATTTTATTTTAGTTGGTAAATAACAAGAGAAAGTTATTTATTTGAAGACGAATTTTGTATGCACTCTAGTAGAATGAATTTTTGAAGCTAGATTTTGTAACAGATAGATTCTTAGGAACAACTCTGATTATTTATTTTAATTAGATGAACCATCAACCAAACTAACCATATCTGTTTATATATTTATGAAAAGCAATTTACAAAAAAAATTACCCATTATTTGAAAGTTGAGATACTGGAAACAAAAAAAATATAAACTTCACCAAACTAAAACTAGAAGAAAAACGAACAGTATAAAAATTTGTTTTTCAGTTTTATATCAAATAGTTTTTAGATTCTTAGGAGTTACTGGTAAGCACCCTCTATTTGACTTAAGTTTGTGGTTAAGTTATTCGAAAATTTTTTTTTCCCCAAACTAAAAATGAGCGATTGGTATAAGAAACTTTTTTTTGGTGTTTAATAACCAATTTTTTTTTTAAATATTTCTAATCGCTGAGGCAGAAAAATGTTTCCCAACTTGGTTTTAGGATTTATACGAATTCTATTTGTTTAACTAATTCTTTATGATATTTTATTCCTTAATCCGTAAATAGATATCGTAAGAAATTAAGTACCAGGTAGGCCTCTTGAAACAAAGAAAAAAAATATAGGCGTATGTAGTACGTCTATAAGCTTGGCGCATAGAAATTTTTTTTAATAAAAGCTAATTGTTACAGAGTTACAATTTATCTTTTCAACTAAAATAATATTAATTTGTTTAGAAAATATTATTTTCAAGAAATTATTGTTTTATTGCGAAAATTGGAAGCAAAGCCTTGGCCCAAAAAAAAGTATAATTAATGCGCTAAAAACTGGGTAAAAAAAATTATATTACAATTTTCAGTTCTAAAATAAGCAGGAAAAAAAATTGTAAAACGTTTTAAGATCTTTATTTCGGATTTTGAACAATCTTAAGACGTGATTTTTTTTTGGCTTATTTTAAGAACGAAGTGTTTTAATTTTTTAAGTTAAGAATTTCTTATAAAACGATTAATAACATCATTTTACGATCTAATCGACTTTCATGTCGATACACATTTTAATCACAAGATATTGACGAAAAACTAAAACCACTGCCTAAAAACATGATTTTCGACAATATCTCGAAAACGGTGCTTAAGAATAAAGAAGGTTTGCCATTTTCGTGTTTCTCGACCTCAAATAACCCTAAAAAAACACTTTTTTTGGACTCGATGACCCTTAAATTTATAAACTGGTGTAATCTTGTCTTGGAATCGTAAAGATAGGAAAGGTCAAGATAATAATACTACTTTAAAAAGTCTAAAAAAGCTATTGTATTTAAAATATAGAAATAATTTTTGCAAAAGATTTTAAATAATAAAGCTTGAAACTTTCTAAAAAAGCTATTTAAAATATAGAAATAATTTTTTTAAAAGATTTTAAATAATAAAGCTTGAAACTTTCTTTTGGTTTATAAATCATGGCCGTATCCTGGGGGTTCAACCCCGCCAAAAAACAGTGTTTTTTTTTTTAATTATTCCGTTTATAGACATATGGTGTGCAAAGAAACCCGAACCCGGGAATCGCTAAAATGCGAATTTTGTCTTTAATCTTCATTTTCTAAATCTTGATTTGAAGAATGTTTACTAATTTTTGGATTTATTATCTGAAGCTTTTGAATAATCCTTGTTCTTCTTTTAAGTTTAAAATATTATTGTGATACAAATTTTAATTCCAAATATGTATGTCCAATTCTCATAAAGCTCAAGTAGAAAACTGGCATAATTCTTCGGCAAAATGAAAGCTAAGCTTTCGATTATTTTTAAGAATAAAGAATTTCACTTGATTTCCGTTACCTTTTTTGACTTGATTTTGGAAGTTTTGATTGATTTCCGTTGCTTTTTTTTAAGGATTTAAAGATTGAAAATAATATTAACGATTTTTTTTTATTAATAATCTTATCAAAAAAGCGTTTTATTTGATTTCCTTTTTTTGTACTGGCCATGTTGGGCACATCCCTAACTTCGAGAACTTGATGTTCGAGTTATGGGCCAAAGCGTATGATGTCGTTTATCAGCTATTCCTGCCAACTGAGCATTTTACTTGAATTCCGATTCTTTATCCTAACTTAGGAAGGTTTTTCAAGAACTTCGTATAGTAAGCTACCTAGATCCCGGCGCTATCACCGTGTTGCCAATGAGACTGACAGATATGACAATTTAAAAAAAAAAATGAAACATCAAATCAGGTGACTGAGAACGCCACGTTATGATGATTCCGGGAAATTTTTTATCAAGGTAATATTTATATATTTTATCCATTAAATTCCTACAAGTAATATAGGGCTGATAAGGAAGTATAATTTCGATTATTATAAATTCTCACTAAAAAGTTTTTATCACTTGATTTCTGTTTAATTTTCCATTGGAATTTCCGCTTGAAATCATCTTTTCAAGCTTTATATCAAAATGCACATACTCTACATGATGACATGTATTATATATTTTTATAATTTCTGACGTTGTTTTTTCATTACGCTGATTACCTGACAGTTATGCATATATTTTTTTTTTATTTAAATACTTACTATATAAATATGTCATTTACATACATATGTATGATATTTATGTACATAAACGAATTACTTAATATTCATTAGTCCAACTCGAAACGCCTCGCTTGACTTGCTTTTAAAATGTCCTTCCAACTTTGGACAGCTCTCTATGACAAATAAACGTACCATATAAAATATAACATTATATATATCCTTATATATGTAAATGTTTTGTTTGTGTGCGTATTTGTGCATTTAATTTCATTTTTATTATAATTTAATGACATCATTTTGAATGGACATTCGCCAACAGTTGTATGTCCGTTTCGTTTATAATGTTGTCAGTTTTATTACAACATTTTTTATATTATTATTCATTATCCTTTTTTCTGATTTTTTATTTTTTTCATTTAATGTTAAATTGCCTTTTGCCACTGTTTGCGGGCTGAAATGAAGCCTCAAAGTTGGAAAATGACAGAAAAGTTTGCTCGATTATTTGCCAAAAACTTTAATGGTAAACATTTTTTTTTTTTCTGTTTGCATATAAGATAAATTAAAACGACCCGCATATTAAGTGGAGATATTATCATTAGTTATGACTGTTGTGTGCGTGTGTGTGTGTTTGTGACAATGGGAGAGGGTCAACCACGCCCCTGCCACATCATGGTCAAGCCAAAATAATGTTAATGATACCACAAATGGTCTTGGGATTTGGGTTATTACCGAGTTTGCTTAGAGGTTTCATGTAAGTTTTCAATAATTGAAAAGTTTCTTTTCCAGCTGACAACTGGGATTTGGAAAAGTTTTTTTGTGAGGATGGTTCTTAATGGAAAACGAAAAAATTGTGTAGGCAGATTTCTTGATTTTGACGGATAAGTTTTTGTTGAATTGGCTTTCAGCGCAATCATTTTGTTTTATAACAATTCTATAAATAAAAGAAAATGATGGCAACGCTGGAATTTTAATAAGCATTACCAGATAAGTATGGAAGATGTATGAACTAACCCGAGATTTGAAAGTAACAGCTCCAGCGGATAAGTCTAATGGGGTCTTCAGTGGTAGGTTACTTTTCTATAGTAGATTCAGTCAAAGGACACATGTTGAAAGATGTTCTTAAATCAGGTCTTATCCCTTACCAAAGTAGGTAGTCTTGTTCACTTGAAATCAAAAATATTCTCTTAAAGTTGTCATTATAAATAATATTCAAAACTCTAACCATTTACGCCCATTTTGTTCAACTGTTTGCTTTGTAAGCAAAAATCTCAAGTAGTAAGTCAATAAAAATCCTTTCTTTATTGAAATATTTCACAAATTTGACTTAATTTCTTGGAAATATCATTTAATTTATTCGAATTGCGGCTCCTTAAAATCAATTTGCATACACACACACTTATACACTTACTCACTAAAGTACTCACACACACAGGGACACACACACACAGAGACATGCATGCGGTTAATTACGATGATACTTAAGTCTGATAAATGAAACCGACTTTGGACACCCAAAAACAAAAACAAATGCATATATAAACAAACGGTATTTATGTGACCAGCTTTTAGTGTAAAATGTAAAATACCTTAAATATGTATGAATAAATGTTTGTGTGAGTGAGAGCCAGTGTAGTACATAGGCGGGGTTTAGCTAATTAAGGGGATCAAATTGCCACATAAAGTAATGAAAACTGAAAAAAATTGTCATGGGGATATAACTATTTGGGACATTTAAAATTTTAAGAAATATTAGTAGTATTTTTTAACCATCTTTATAAATATAGGTATTTAAAAAACTCCCAGTTTATGTACTTATACACGTTTCAAGATTATTAAATAATAATAATAAGCACTAGTCTAGAGATAGTTATTGGCATTGAAATAAAAAACCGAAGCACTGATTAAAAAAGAACAGCCTGAACTTAGAATTTTTATATATTAATAAATCCTGATCCGATGGCCTAAGAATACTGAAATTTAGATTTTTTTAAATAAGCCCGATAAATTGATTTCAGAGTTTGCTAATAAGATTTTTGTATTTTGTTTTAAATCCTAGGTTAGGTTAGGTTAGGGCGGCAGTTGGGACCGACGTCCTAACTCACTTAGGCCAAGGATAGGCCCTTTGTGATACCGCTACTGAGCCAATTCACCACATTTCCCCACTTGATGGGTCCCCTACGAAAGTTAAGGAAGCCATCCGGCTGCCTGAATGAACCTAAAAAGGCATTTTGGCCTCTGTTCAGAGAGCTGAGATATATCGTTTAGAAAATATGACTGTAGGAACCTAAATCTTTTTCTGCCCAGTCCTGGGCAGTGACAGAAAAAGTGTTCCACCGTCTCTAGCTCCTCTTCATCGCCACAGCTTCTACAGAAGTCGTGGTGGGGAGCATTTAAACGGGATGCGTGGTTTCCTACCAACCAGTGTCCCGTAATGGCACGAATGACAGATGAGCACTGGGCTCTATTCAGACAGCAAAGTTTTTTGGTTCTTTTACTGCAGTATGTCGGCCAGGTTTGCCGCGAGATTCTACACGTGTTCGATGTCCGATTCCACGTTTTATTTGCACAGAGAGTGAAAAAGTTTCGTATTCTCAGTTTACAGCTGGCCATGGGTATGCTGGTAGTTCCTTTTCTAGCCAGTTCATCCGCAATGCAATTTCCCTCAAAGTCCCAATGTCCTGGAACCCATATCAGGTGAATTGAAAGCTGCTCAGCCATCACTCCTAGAGACAAGCGGCAGTCATTCACTGACTTCATACACAAAGTCATCGAGACTAGAGACTTAATAGCCGCTTGGCTGTCCGAATATATACAGATATTCTTAACTTGGACTTGTAAGTTTTTATACCCTGTACCGTATGGTACTAAGGGTATATTAAGTTTGTGCAAGCCGAAAATGTATGTAACATATAGAAGGAGACGTCGGAGACACTCGAAAGTTACCTAAAATATGATCAGGGTGAATAGAGAAGTCGATATACCCATGTCCGTCTGTCCGTCTGTCCGTCCGTGTGAACGCCTAGATCTCAGAGATGGTAAGAGCTAGAGTTACCAAACTTTCACATTAGATCCCATATTATTCCATAGGAGGCAAGTTTATTTTATTTTTTTGATATCGGGGATAAATTATATAGCTCCCATGAGGGTGTTTGAGACGACCTCGACAAAAAAAAGCGTTTTAGATGAATAATTCGTTTGTTTATGAAGATATCGTAACGAAATTTGGCATTCGAAAGTTTTTACAGTTCCCAATCACTGTACCAAATTTGATCGAAATCGGTTGACTATATCATATAGCTCCCATAGGACCGATCGGCCAAAATAACTTTTGTAAGAAAAATTCGCTATATTTCGTTTTTTAATAAAGATATCGTAACCAGATTTGGCGTTTGGAAATTTTTTAGACCACTTAAGCAATGTGCCAAATTTGAACAAAATCGGTTGACTATATCATATACAATAGCTCCCATAGGTCCGATCTTCCAAAAAATCGATTTTTTAACAAAATTTGTTGTGTTTCGTTTGTTTTGTTAAGATATTGGGACCAAATTTGGCATTCGTGAGTATTTTATAGTTCCTAAGCACTGTACTAAATTTAATCCAAATCGTTTGACTAGATCATATAGCTCCCATAGGACCAATCGGTCCAAAGACACGTTTTTTATACAAAATTCGATGTGTTTTGTTTGTTTGTAAAGATATTTGAAATAAATTTGGCATTCATATCTTTTTTAAGGTATTTAAGCACTGTGTCAAATTTTATTGAAATCGGTTGACTATATCATATAGCTCCCATAGGAACGATCGGTCAAAAACAAATTTTTTGCTTAAAAATTCTTCTGTTTTTGGTTTTTTGTGAAGAAATCGGACTTTATTACAAGCTAGTGGTACAGGGTATCCTAAAGTCGTCCGCGCCCGACTTTACGTCCGCCATTTTTTATTGTTGTTAAAGCCTCCCGGATTGCTGTGACGTCTGCCTGAAAGACACTGCAGTGGTCCGGGAGCCTAAAAGCAATTCTAATGTCAAAATCCTCGACGTAGACCCCTCCCACTACACGGTCGTCTAGCTTGGAACAGTCCGTGTATACCTTTATCGAGCCTGATGGGCCTGGTACCCCAGTATTCCACTCCTCTCTGGTTGGAATATAGGCTCTGAAGTTGGTTGTGAAATGTTCCTGCGGTATGCAGTAGTCCGTACTTTCGGGGATAAGTGGGTTCCCTTTAAGAATCTTTGCATGGCCAAAATCTTGATCAAATCCTAAAAGTTAAAAAAAAAACCAAGCTAAAAATAAAAAATCGTAAAGATGACGATTTCATAAAAAATTAAAAAAAAAAAAATCGTATCAATATTTTTCGGGTTTATTTTTCAAAATCTTATATAAATAATTTTTTGGCTTATTTTTAAAAATCTGAAACTCTCCAAAAAAATCTGTTCAAAGGCGAAAATCGCTTTTTCTGGATTTTAGCGAACTTAAAAATCGTAAAAAAGTCGAGTTGACAAAAAAATTTAAAAAAATCTTAAATCAATATTTTTTGGTCATATTTTTTAAATCTTAACTTTTCATTAAAATTCAAATTTTTAAAACAAGCCCGAAAAATATTGATTTCAGAGTTTTTTTATCAAAAAGTTTTAAGACCTAAAAATATTGATTTCAGTTTGTTTATAAAATTTTTTATTTATTTTATAATCTTAAAAATCTAAAAAAATTTATGCTCAAAGTTCAATCATGAAAAAGTCGATTTTGTAAAAAAAAATAAATCCTAAATCAATATTAAGGCTTTTTTCTTAAAATCTGAAATTCTCAAAAGAAAATAATGCTTGAAGTTAAATCGATCGAAGAAACTCGATAGGCTTATTTTCTGAATTTTAACAATCTTTAATTAGGAAGAAAATTAAATCGTGAAAACAACAAAAATTGCATCTTCTAACATTTAGCAATCTTGTAAAAGAATTTAAATTTTTTTTTTTATTTCAAAGATTGCTTGACAAAAAAATCTTAAAGATTAAAATATTCATGATTCAAATAATGCTTTATTGAACTTCTATTTATTCGCAATCAAAATCCTATTTTTGAACTTATGAAGTCTTGGTATTATAAGAATCTTAAAAAGAGATTTTCTTCTTTTAAGGGGCACACCTAGTGTGACAACCTAAAAAAAGGCTATTTTTGGGAATTAAAAAAAAAAACTAGTGAATCCATCTTTTTAAAATTTTGATAGTATATTTATACATGTTTTGAGAATACACAGTAAAATTTTTGAAATAAAATATTAAATATTTTTGAAATGACACGCGATCTCCCGCGGCGCCAAAAAAAAGGTCCTCCACTGCCTTCTCCGTTTATAAAGCATAAAAAACAAAATTCTCGTTGAACTAAAACATATTGTCTGTACGATGACCCTCGGGCGAACAAAAAAATCAAAAATTGACAAAATGGCGGCATGTTGAAAAAAAAAGTTAAATTTTTCCCAAAATTTTGGTCGTTTTTGGCCTGCCAAAATTCGATTTTTGATCAGATCAAAAAACTGGAGGGTCGTATGGAGAACTATATAGAGGAGATGCAAAAAAATTTTTAGCGATCGGATCGTTTGTCTCCGAGTAATCACTCCAGCAAATTCGAAAAATGCTGTTTCGAGAAAAACGCGTTTAAAGATAAAATGATCGTTTTCACTGTTATATAGCAGCTACTCTTTTAAATGGCTGCAACTCAAAAACTATTTAAGATATCGATTTAAAATTTTAGTATGTTATTTTTAAAGGTATAACCTATCGAAATATGGCAAAAAAAAAATCGATTTTTTGAAAATTTCACACTAGGTGTGCCCTTTGCGTAGCAACGTTAGTGATATCTTTTTATGAAATACAAGCAAATGACTCAAAGTTAAATCGTTAAAAAGTCGAAAATCTGATTTTTTTAATTTTTAATATATTTTTTTTTTATAAATACTAAGATTGCAAAGACTGCTTTTGAGACCTTAAAATCTTCTTCATATTCAAATACTGCTTTATTAGACTTTAAAATTATTCGTGACCAAAATTCTATTTTCGAATTTTGAGGTTATAAGAATCTTAAAATAAGGTTTTCTTCTTTTAAATTTATAAATCCGTGTAAGAACGTTAGAGATTTATTTATTCTTACAATTTTCTAACATTTTTTTTTAAATAATATTTAAGAGCGATTACAAACTAATTTAAAAATATTAGAACATACAAGATAGCAATAGGGACTTTTTGGTGGCGCCATCTATTTGTCATTTATGTAGTTGGAAAGGTACTTTCTTTATTGGCTTCCAGTAAATATTTCAAAATCTTCGGTTCAGTGGACCCAGAGTGAAGTGACAGTTTAATTCTGGCATAGGTAAAATGGAGAAAAAGTCGTAAATATTGCAGGACCCAATGACCCGAAAAGCCCCTATATTTACTTTAGGAAAACATTGTATGCTACTACCCAATAATACGTTGATATGACATATCATCTTATATTTGGGGGTTCCTTTTTTGATACTACCCATGATGAAATTTTGATCTTTTAAGAAACTTTAGATTATTATTTTATTTTTTTTTTTGATTCTATGTATAATTTTAATATTATAAATTTTTTGTTTTATTTTAAGAGTATAACTCTTGTTATAAGAATTCATTCTGACTTTACGAATCAGAGTCAAGAATAAGATTCTTTTTTTTTGTTGTAAATAATACTATTTACTTCCTAGCACCCTAATCCAAAAATCCTAACTACGTCACTGCAGTGCGGGTGCTTAAGTGTGCATCTGTATGTGTGCTCATTTATCATGCGACAAAAGTTGTTAAGCAACATTTTAATATTTTAACAGTTTTTACCGGTAAAAATAACACAAAAAATAAAACAAAAAGTAAAAAAAATAACAAAATAAAATACATTTCTCGAATTTGGCCGGGAGCTTGAGCTGCAGCATGAATGTGGCAAAAACAAAAGGGCTTAAATGTGTGGCAAGTTAAGAGCGTGTGTGTGTGTGAGTGTGTGTGTGTGTGTGTGAGTGTGTGTGTGTGTGTGTGTGACATAAGTATCTACAAGTATTATGTGCATGTATTTCATATGCATTTGGACTTTTTTGTCCGAGTTCGTTGCTCGTTCTTCTGCAGGCGCTAAAAGTTGCAGAAATGAGCTCCCCCACCTTCCTTGGCCATTGTTTGTTTCTTTTAGGATCTCTCTGTAGGGGAGAGTGCTCGTACCAAAGATACTTTGTTTTCCTGCGCCTTTTGCATTGTTTCAAGTTGTGCTTTCCTTTGGGATGAATGAGGCTGCATTTGGTTTGAGTCTCCTTTTTTTGTTTTTGTTGTTTTTGTCTCTCAGACAACTTTACAACGGAGGAGCATACAAAAACATTAGCGCTCCTTTGCCGGCAACAAAAAGCTTAATATGATGTGACCTTAATGGTTTGTTGTATGGGGGGCTTGTCCGACGTCTGAGTTTTGGCCCGCGGCGCGTGCGGCAGACTCTTGGCTTTTCGCCTAATTAGGAGTAGGTATTGGATGCCCTAGCTTTTGGGTTAGGTACGAGTTGGCTTAGAAGTTGGGTTACCAACCTTTGACATTTAACTCATTAATTTGCATAAATCAGGCGTGGAAAGGGGTTGAAAGGTGGGTCCTTTGGTCAGGTCGGTTAGTTTTGTGGCAGGGGGCTTGGATATAAAAAGAGCGCGTTTACATTTATTGTGCATAATTCAAAAGCGTTCAGGTCTTAGATAATGTCACAGGCTAATAAATAATAGATACAGTCCCACACAAAAACACAAACAGAAATTAAATGAGCTGTGCCATGAAAAAATATTATAGAAAATGTTGAGCAATACGAAGTTTGAATGCTCTTTGCAGTTAGAAATAATCTATGCCCCTTCTGAACCAGAAGCTGCTTTTTAACTTATTGTTGTATTTATAAAAGTAAAATATATTTATAAGGATCCAAATCATAATTGAACTATGAGGAACATAAATCAGCTTAATGACGGTGAGTACGGAGTAAATTATAATATAAATACATTTTTGGTATTAAGAATACCTACATCCCACCACCATCCAGGTCTATGATATAAGCATTGGTGGATCCATGAGGGGCTTTCGGGACCGCATCCCACAAAAATTTTGAAAAACTGGTTGAAATGGGTCTTTTGCGAGCTCTTTTATTTTTGTACAAATAGAAAACCGTCCTTTTTTTCATGATTTGAGTTTTTATTGTAAAAAACTCGACACATACTCATTCTTCAAAATAATTTCTATTGTAGCCACAACTTTTTTCAATCATCTTTTCCAGCTTCTGAATTCCTCGTCGGAAAAATTGTTCTTCTTTTGACGCGATCCACGAATCGATTCTTCGAAAGAACGAAAGTGCTGCTCGGCCAGGTCATGCGTCATCAGAGTACGGTGGGTGAGGTAGGATGTCCCATTTCAAAATTTCCAGGTATATTTCCACTACCTTGGACACATGTGGCCGAGCGTTGTCATGTAGAAGTATGACCTTATTGTGTCTTTCCGAGTATTGCGTGCGTTTTTCCTTCAATGTTCGACTCAGGCGTACAGGGCTCCTGCAATGGTTTTGCCTGGATGCAAGAGTTCATAGTACACTACGCCGAGCTGGTCCCACCAAATATAGAGCATCAGCTTCGAGCCATGAATGTTCGGTTTCGCTGTTGAAGTAGTTGCATGGCCGGGAAGCCCCCACGATTTTTTCCGCTTCGGGTTGTTATAGTGTCATCCACTTTTCATCGCCGGTCAGGATTCGATGCAAAAAACTCTTTCTGTTTTGCCATTGGAGGAGTTGTTCGCACGTGCAAAGGCGCCGCTCGAAGCCCCTCGGCTTCAACTAGTGTGGCTCCCAATGTCCCAATTTCTGAATCTTTCCTAAGCTTTTTAAGCGATGAGAAAAGGCTTGCTGAGTCACGCCCAATAAATTTATAAGTTCCTGTTGCGGTCCGAGACGATCCTTATCTTGTACGTCATATTCGCCGTTTTTAAACTTTTGAAACCATTCCCGACACATTCTTTCCACTAATATGAACTATGAATTTTCCGACTTTCCTCTTAAGGCAAACTGCAGAAAGTTTTTACATATCTTTAAAAAAATAATGCCAATGAGCTTATATTATCTGCTTGAAATAAATGAGAATTTAGAGCATATATCTTTTTTTATGAAGTGGATAGTTTTTTGTTACTAAATTTAGGGGAAAAATACGTAAAACAGCTATTCTGAGAGTGGAATAATTCAAATGATTTTTAATACTAATAGATGAGTATATTTCTAAAGGTCCTTTCAGAGTCCAGTGCTAAAATTATGTATAAATATTATTCTTAGATATTAATTTCTATACATTGATCTATATTTTTGAGCACTCCAGAAAATTAATAATTTTTTTTCGATGTTCTTTCTGATTATCATATGATTTTTTAGAGTAAATTTTCCTTTCCTTAATTTTTTCCAAACAAAAAAGGACCTAAAAATATATCTTCAAAGAGTATCATCGTTCAGAATTTGAGTTTTCCTATACCTGAAGACGGAGTCGTATTTGCTTCATAAAAATTTAAGTTTTACGGTCATGTTTATTTTTGAAGCAGTTCCTTTCGACAATCCTCTACGAAAACTATATTGAAGCGTTACAAGCTAATTTCTAAATTTATAGCACCCCACCCCAAAAAAGAGTATTAAAAATAAAGCGAGCGGGCGAGCTCAAAGTTTAAGAATTGCTGTAAGAATTTATGTAAAACACTTTACACAAGACATTTAACACCTGTCTTGCTTATATGACGGCCCCGCACTATAACTCTTGCCCTTCGCCCACACTTCGGCTGCCATTCGTTAGAGGTGGAAAAAATACACATTGACCAAAGTTGGTGTCTGGGTCCATCAGCATTGGCGCCAAGGATCGTTATAGTCTCTCTGGACACCAGGGCCAATCAGATTTTTCAACACGCAGCAACTAAAACGCACATCAAAATAATTTATGATGCACATCAACAGGGTCTGCTGCCAGTTGTGTTGTCCTTACCTGATACACAGATACACACAGATACACACTCGCTGACACACAGATACACACATTGGCAGCCAGAGACACATATGTCCGTGTTGTCCACGCTATGGCCATAATGTGCAGCCATAAGTTTTTGTTTTTTGCTGTCGTTTTTTTTTTTTGGTTTTTGTTGCCGTGTCTTTTGGACCCCTGCACAAAACATAAACAAGCTAAATCAAGTCAAATGCGTTAATAAATCTTGAAAGCTGAAAGCCCCGCCGCCGCCTTTGGGGCATGCAAATGGCGGCCAAAGTGTATTCTCTGCACTACTCCCTGGCAATAGTTTGGTGTTTCTTCTTGTTTTTTTCGCACTGTAGATGGCGCTGCAGTGCTTGCTGTTAAATATCTTTGTCTTTTTGCTCCTGTACCCTCTCTGACTTGTTTATCAGTTGGTGTCGCTTGACAGTTGGAAATCACTTTTCTCAACAGTTTTTCATTTTCATTTTCATTACGGGCGCTAATGACGCGGGCGTATACTTGATATTTAAGGTCATACTACTTGTATGGCTGCAGGGCTGGAAAGCTGGCAAGGCTGTTGGTGAGAGTGGTTGAAGTTTTTTTAGAGTCGTTGGGACGTAGCTTCTTGGAATTAGTTTATTGACTTTACAACTAGGTTAGCGTTGTTTTGATTATATTTTTATATTCCATAACCAATATTCCATCTGGAAGAACAAATTTTAGGAAATGATAGCCGTCATAAAATTTAAACAGGAAAAAATTACAAAATATCAGTACAAAGTATCTAAAATGTCTAAAGCCAAGGTTAATATATTTTAACAAAATATTCGCTTTATTATATTTTGCAAATGTTCTTGAAAATGCTGTATATCTTTTTTTCTGCACGGTTGACAAGGCTACTAGTATTTGAAGCTGGTTTTCGTTACTCCAAAGAACAAATAGTTTAAGTGAAAGGCATTTTTTTTTTAACTCTGAAACTAAGAAAACCCTTCAAAGGGATTACAACTTTTACAAAATTACAATAACAAAATTTAAATATAGTTTTTAAATTTTATGGTTAGATCGTTAATCCTTAAATATCTTTGAGGTAAAAAAATCACAATACACCACAGATTAAATTTATTTACGAAAGCTTTTTAAAAATATAAGCAGAATTTGAGAAACAATGCAACCGATATCTATTATCGATAAAAATATGATGGATATATATGTTATCTCAATACATCTTCATAATTAAATTTTTTTTTGTGATTCGGAGCAATTTCAAGGAAGCTCTGAAAGGCTGGTACTTTTAAATAAGTTTCATTCATTGGCTTGCTACAGCTTCGAACTAGTAGGACCTGTACCATTTGCTCGGAATTTATTTATTTTAAATTTAAATTTTTAAATCTTCATAACTAAACAAAAAAAAAATAATTTATTAGCAAAACTTTGAAAAAAGTTGTTCTAATCTTCAAAACAAATCTTTCTTTTTTTATATTTATATTATATATAGATATTTAAGATGAGGCAACTCTTTTACCATCTTTATGGATATTTAATCAAAATACGGAGAAATTCGCTTATGAAGCTGGTACTCCAAAAATTAAGTTGGACTCAATTTTTAAATGCGGTCGTCTTTTCAAAATTAAATAATAAAATTTTTAATTTAACATTAAAGCTTTAGTTCATGGTTTTAATTATTGATACAATACTTCTTTTTAAATTGACAGAAATTTGCCATATGCAAAAGTTTGGTAAAATTTATAACAAACTTTTTGACAATTTATGAAAATGACAAACAAAGTTGTATATGATAAATTTACCTTACCAGCCCCTATTCCCGCTTTTTTAAAGTAATACATTTTTTATTGTTAAGACAAATATGTTATATATACATAACTTGCTTGCGCCATCTAGCGGACACACATGATTTGGTGGCGCCATATAGCAACCACACTTCACTTGCTTGCGTCATCTTGCGGCCGCATTAAAATTGCTTGCTTATTTTAATGCTATATTTTAACTTAATTAATATTTTAACTTAACGGAAATTTAGGTGATTTAGTCTGATAATTGAACAGAAAATTATTAGCTTTAAATGGTCAAAATAAAATAAATATATAATAAAAACTTCAGAGCCTATATTCCAACCAGAGAGGAGTGGAATACTGGGGTACCAGGCCCAGCAGGCTCGATAAAGGTATACACGGACTGTTCCAAGCTAGACGTTCGTGTAGGGGGAGGGTGTACTTCGAGGATTTCGACATTAGAATTGCTTTTAGGCTCCCGGACCACTGCAGTGTCTTTCAGGCAGAGGTCACAGCCATCCGGGAGGCTTTAACTACAATAAAAAACCTACAAGTCCAAGATAAGATTATCTGTATATATTCGGACAGCCAAGCGGCTATTAAGTCTCTAGTCTCGATGACTTCGTGTATGAAGTCAGTGAATGACTGCCGCTTGTCTCTAGGAGAGATGGCTGAGCAGCTTTCAATTCACCTGATACGGGTTCCAGGGCACAGGGACTTTGAGGGAAATTGCATTGCGGAGGAACTGGCTAGAAAAGGCACTACCAGCATCCTCCTTCAAGATAAGGAGGGCCTGGGTATACCCATGGCCAGCTGTAAACTGAGAATACGAAACTTTTACTCTCTGTGCAAATAAAACGTGGAATCGGACATCGAACACGTGTAGAATCTCGCGGCAAACCTGGCCGACATACTGCAGTAAAAGAACCAAAAAACTTTGCTGTCTGAATAGAGCCCAGTGCTCATTTGTCATTCGTGCCATTACGGGACACTGGTTGGTAGGAAACCACGCATCCCGTTTGAATGCTCCCCACCACGACTTCTGTAGAAGCTGTGGCGATGAAGAGGAGCTAGAGACGGTGGAACACTTTTTCTGTCACTGCCCAGGAATGGGCAGAAAAAGATTTAGGTTCCTAAAGTCATATTTTCTAAACGATATAATTCAGCTCTCTGAACAGAGTCCAATATGCCTTTTAAGGTTCATTCAGGCAGCCGGATGGCTTCCTCAACTTTCGTAGGGGACCCATCAAGTGGGGAAATGTGGTGCATTGGCTCACTAGCGGTATCACAAAGGGCCTATCCTTGGCGTAAGTGAGTTGGGATATCGGTCCCAACTGCCGCCCTAACCTAACCTAACCTAATGGTCAAAATATGGGGTCATAAATGCCATTGGAATGGGCACCTACGAAAAAATTATTTATATAATAAAATTCTGATTATTTCAACGTAGATTTTGATTAAAATTTTGGGTTGAAGCAGTATTTGAGCTCTCGACATTAAAGAAAATTTCAAAGGCATCTCTTTTCTGCTCCAAAACTTCATAAATTCGGCTTGGATGGGAGGCATACCAATAGACTAAATATTTTTTATATATTTTTCCAAGTTTATTCTATCGGCTTGGATTGAACTAAATTAAAATGGTATTTTTATGGGAAAAAAAATGTAAAAGAGATATACTATATATTTCAATCAGAACACAAAGGTCAAAACGGCTTCAAGTTTTTTTTTTAATTTGATAGAGAATATAAAAACTAAACATCTAAATAATGGTCAATTAGCTTTCGATATTAGCTTATATATGTACAGCTTTAAGTAAAAATGGCGTTGCAAAATATTAAAATAACCAAAAGCCGGAAAAATAGATAGGTAGCTGGGTAATCCACTATTTCCCAATTATCTTAATTAGACATGTAACCCCATATTTTCAAAAATTTCAGTAGCCCTATATTTCAAGTATCCAATTTTTGATTAAAGCAACTCCATCTGGTTCGCACTCCATTTCACCATTTGATTTGACTCCCTGGCCTTAAAGCAACGCCAGTTAATTTATAGCAAGAATTCTAATAAAAATTTAATTGGCCAAAGCGAACTGAACTCAACTGTAATGTGCACGCATAATTAAGTCGCGGGATGCAGTGCAGCCGGATTGTTCCGACCAGTTGCCGGACAGTCGCTGCAGTGGCGGCAGTTGCAAACTAATTGCAACAAATGTCATCACGTCACGCTCATGTCAGAGAGTTTGAGATTGGGGATGAGAAGCAGCAGCTGAGCTGGAGCTGAGCACAAAAGAAAAGCAAACGCGGAATCAATTTGCATGTTGCAGATAGAAGTCACTGTAATTGCCGCACTTGCAGCAAAACGTTGCCGCCACATTGGCATTATAAAATTGTAATATTGCTGCTGCTCGTAGTACACAAAGTTTTCCAGAGAGCATCGCGGCATCGCAGCATCTTCTGTTATTGTTGGGCAGAGACACTGGTGAGGTGTTGGGTTGTATTGGATTGGGTTGGTGTTGGGGGCATTGGAGGCAGCTCGTTAGCAAAGACAACAACTACGACGGGGCCATTGGCAATGGCAACTGCTGCCGACAGCAGCTTAAGTCATATTGACAACGGAAAGTTGTGTAATCCCCTCGTATCAGCTGTCAGCTGAGTGGAGCCCAACGACCCACCACGACAACCCCCAGAAATCCGTACCCACACTCAGGACAAGGCGCTAATCTGATTTGCATGGCAGGAGTTGATGCCTGTCTGCCTGCTGTTTGCCTGCTTAAGCTTTAAGCTGAACTTCAACCCGATTCTCGATTTATTTTTGCCAATATTTGCATATAACCGTCTTATATCATTTTCTGCGCAACTGTTACGAGCAACTTAAGGTCTGAATTCTGGGTTCTGAGGTGTTTTCTTGTCTGATTGATGGACAAGACGCTCTTGACATGAACTGCTGCCACTTCATTTGGTTTCCCCCAAAAACAAAAAAAGAATGGATATATGGATAAATATATGCCAGCAGAACTGCACTTGGACAGCAATGGGGTTAAGTCAACAAAACACACATATTTTGGCAATTTGTTTGTTTGCTTCGGAGAATTTGTCTGTCACACAAATAAAAAAAACGAATTTCAAGTTGTTTCCGTTTCCAAACAAACTTTTGTATACACTGAGAACATAAAGAGTATTATAAGTTTGAGAAGAAGTTTGTGACTTTATGAATAAATTTTCGGAGAACAATGTTTAAGTAATCGTTTTATTCGGATCCTAAGGTGAGACACGCAGCAAGCTTCAAAGACTAGAATGCATATCTCTCTCGGGTGCGATGTGTATCTGTCCGACAGCTGTCATGGAGTCAGTCCTTGGATTAACACCACAGGACATTTTCATCAAAAAGTCAGCCATGCAGAGTCTACTACGTATCCAGATCACATCTGGTCTCTAAGCAAGTGACACTGGTCATGCCGCACTTATTTATTTCCTTCCATACGTATCGATCTGCTCTATATCAGATCTTATGATCACGAAACTTTTTCATAACAAGAAATTTATATCTCTTCTCCCAAGTCGGGAGACTTGGGCTGATGGCAGCCCCTGTGGAAACCCCCGGTGGCAATAATGGTTCACGGATAGGACCAAAACTGAGCAGGGTGTAGGTGTTGAAATCGTTGGACCCAACACTAGAATCTCTACCGCAATAGGCATCTGGCCCAGCGGAGATTCATGCCATTGAGATCTGCGTCCTTAGTATCCCTTTCAAGGGAATTAGGGGAGCAAACATACGCCTTTTTTCAGATAGCTAAGCTGCTATTAGGGCATTGGCATCCTGGAGCATCTCCTCCAGGATGGTTAAAGAATGCCATAACTACCTCCAAACCCTGTCCGTCCGGAACAAAGTCGTGCTATGTTGGGTGCCTGAACACCCAGGAGTGGACGGTAACACGATCGCTGACGATCTAGCACGACAGGGTGCCTCCACACTGAATACATCTCCTGAGCCGTTTGTGGTATTGGTTGGTCCACAATCAAATCCATGATAAACAAATGGGCTACATGAGAACATAGAAGATACTGGTTCTCCCTTTCGGGACTTCGTCAAGCAAAAGTGCTTGTCAAACCTCTGGATGCGATCAAGACAAAAGGTCTTGCCAGAGCGGGCCTAAAGCTCCTGGTAGATTACCTATAAGGCCACCACACTGTTAGATACCATCTACGGAATATTGGCCTATCGGACCCTTCAGAGTGCAGGCTCTATCTAGAAAACAATGAAACCACCAGACATATTCTCTGTGACTGCCCAGCGCTGGTATGGGACAGAGCCTGTCACATGGGAAAGGAACGGAATAGTACATTCCATCTCAGGTCAGTACCAACAAAAGACCTACTGAGGAAATCGGAAAGTCTTTTGCTTTAACTTAAGGGTATGGTACAAAAGACCTTTTGGTCGCAGAGCCCGACCTCTCTGTGAGGAACCCTTTTTCGAAAAAAAAAAACATATAATTGCACAGCCACACAAAAAAAAATTAATCGGATCGTAAGGTAAGTCATTATTTTCTCTGCTGAACCAGAACCCATAACACCATAGCTCATCAGAAGCCTGACATAACCTCAATACTTTGTAGGTTATCTCTCTAGTTTTTCAAACAAAAATCGGTTCTATAAGCTAATTTATGAGAGTAGCGATTTAATTTAAACATTTTCTCAAAGCGATTGGAGGACTTAAAGTCACAATGACGTCACAGAGAGTGTATACAAACTGCGTTTTAGCCAAATTTCTTGATACCCGCATCTCACTTATTTTGTTTGTTTATCAATGGCATGAAATGGCCAGAAATGTCAAAAGATTTTCAGTTGTCAGTTCTTATAGCTCGTTTTTATGATTATAAGTACGCAGTTATTTGCATAATTTTGCACTTTACACTTCAGCAGAGTTGCAAACGAAACTGGGTTCTGTAAATAGCATGCAAGTTCGGGTATGAGTATGAGTATCTATAAGATACGCCGCGAAAAGAACCAGGCTAAAATAAGACAATGTTGACAAATTGTGAGCCACAAATCGAATGAAATGCCTCTTGACAAGAATAACTGCCAACTGCTTGTTGACTTGATTTGAGTTTAAAAATTCTCGCACGTTTTTCGGTAGTACGAGTAGAAAAGTTGCCCCAACGCCCTAAACAGCGCTGCATAAATTCATCATTTTATTTAAAATTTCACATTCACTGACAATTTCATTGGGGCCTTGACGACGACTTGTTGGAGCTGGTACCTGAAATTCTTTGCCACTCTTTTGTTCTTGTTAAGCTTGTCAAAACCTTTTTGGTAGTAATTCTTGAGATTGTTGTTGTTGTTGAACTGCTTTGGTCTGGCATTGTTTTATGTGCACATAAAAACATTTGCACAGTTGTTCTGGTTTTTAATACTTTATTTTTTATTATTTTTATTTTTTATATAATTCTACGTGCCTGCGTTCGTGGGTGAGAGTTGTTTTCATCAGGAACCTTGGCACTTCATATCACATCACGCTAAGTGGGTCAGTAAAACACGTTAAATAAAAACAAAAAAAATTAAATACAAAATAAAAAAAATCAAAAGCGTTGACACAAACTGAAACCGAAAAAAAAAGTATCACAGTCACCCACCTGTTCCACTGTCTCTGACTGTATTTTAAATTAGTAATCCCCGCGATGATTTGAATTTTTTATATACATACCTAAATGTTATAAAAATGTTATTTACACGTTTTTGAAAAGAGAAAGTTCAGCACGAAGCATACTTCTAGAGTATATGGTATATATATATAGTAATATCTTGTTATTTGTTTCACAATTATAGGCGCGACATATCTGATTGGTGGGTAAAAAAAATCTTTCAATTGCTTGTAAGACAAGTTTTATGCGCAATTCTCAGCTTGTTTATTTTTTATGGATATTTCTCAGGCGTGTGTTAAATTTTGCAGATTTTGTGTTTTGGGAGAGTTCTGTGAAAGCTCTTATATAAAGTTTTGGGTGTGGGTGTTGATATAGAGGGTTTGTTTTTTTTTGCATAAATAGTAATTTTACAGTTGGGTCAAAATATGTGCGATTTTTGGCAAGGGAAATGTGAGATGGTTAATTGTGAGAACTTATGCAAGAATTTTATGTAAATGGACATATTCTAAGAGTTCAATGTGGGTCAAATATCTTTGCTGTTAAAAGTAGCTCTTAGACTTTGCATGGCGTTACGTTACCAAAAATACACTACGCTTTTGGACTTGATAACACCAAAACTATTTGATTTGGGCGGATATATTTGTTTAAAACTTATTTTAGTATGATTTAAGATATTGCTAGCTAATTTTTTTTAGTATAATTGACGTAACGTTACTCCAAAAATATTGTACTTAAACAATTTATACGGACATAGATCTTTTTAATACTAATTTAGCTACGTTTAAGAAAATTTAGTACATTTTAAAATTAAAAATCTAAATAATACTTGCTTCAGAATTAATTATGATTTTTTAGTTGAAAACATAAAGTCGATTAAAAGTAATTCGACATTGAAAACCAAAAACCAGACTCTAATATTCAATGTTTTTGACTAATAAAAAATTTAATTAACAATTTTTTAGTTAAAAACAAAAAATTTTGATTTCAGGAATTAATTAGGATTATTTTAAACACAACGAATATCTCAAGAATAAAGTCGAGAAACACTATTAAAGTCATGTACACAAAATTTATTTCGGACTATAGACATTCTCTACACCGACACTTTTAAGTTTAATGTTTTTAAATAAAATATATATTTTTAAAGTTAAAAACAAGAAATCTTGATTCAGGCATTAATTATGATTATTTTAAACACAACGAATATCTTAAGAATTAGTCGAGAAACACTATTAAAGTCATTAACAAAATATTTTTTTCGGATTGTACGACATTCTTTAAACGAGACTTTTAGGTTAATGTTCTTTAAATTGAAATATTTTTGGTTAAAAGCGAGAAATCTTGATTCAGGCATTAATTACGATCTATTTTCAACACAAAATAGTTTTAAAATTAGTCGAGAAAAATATTAAGTTCATTAACAAAATATTTATCTTCGGACCTGTACGATATGGTTCCAACGGGTTATATTAGGAAAATTTGTGCAAGCCGAAAATGTGGTGGAACATTTAGCAAGGAGTACGTCTGGTTCACCCATAGTTTTATAGTAAGAATTTGTTCTTATTTTCTTGTACCCTGTACCGTATGGTACCAAGGGGTATATTAAGTTTGTGCAAGCCGAAAATGTATGTAACATATGAGAAGGAGACGTCAGACACCAAAGTACCTAAAATATGATCAGGGTGAAGAGAGAAGTCGATATACCCATGTCCGTCTGTCCGATCCGTCCGTTTGAACGCCTAGATCTCAGAGATGGTAAGAGCTAGAGTAACCAGGCTTTCAAATTAGATCCCACATTATTTCCGTAGGGAGACAAGTTTATTTTATTTTTTGATATCGGGTTTTATTATATAGCTCTCATGTGGGTGTTTGAGACGACCTCGACAAAAAAAAAAAAGTTTTAGATGAATAAATTCGTTTGCATTTGCAAAGATATCGTAGCCAAATTTGGTGTTTTTTAAGGTTTCCAAGCACTGTACTTCAAAATTTCAACAAAATCGATTGGCTATATCATATAGCTCCAAAATTCGACTGTATTTTGTTATTTAATAAAGATATCGTAACTAGATTTGGCGTTTGGAAATGTTTTCGACCATTTTAAACAATGTGCAATTTGAACAAAATCAGTTAACTCCATATCATATAGCTCCCATAGGACCGATGGGGTACCAAATTTGAACAAAATCGGTTGACTATATCATATAGCTCCCATGAGACCAATCGGTCCAAAAAAAACGATTTTTATAAAAAATTCGATGTGTTTGGATTGTTTGTAAAGATATTTGAACTAAATTCGGCATTCAGATCTTTTTTCAAGGTTATTTAAGCTTCCTGTGTCAAATTTTATTGAAATCGGTTGACTGTATCATATAGCTCCCATTGGAACGATTGGTCAAAAAAATAAGAGATTTTTATAAAATCTTGTTTAAGGAGATTAATTACTGATTATTTTAAACAACTTAAAAAAAGTTGAGAAAAATACCGAGGTCGTGAAAAAAATATTCGTTTCTGATTGTAGACTTTCTTTAAACCAGTTTTTTTGGCTAATTTCTTTAATTGAAAAATCAGACATTGAGAATATGAAAGATTGTGAAAAAATCTTATATCGTGACATGTTTTGATTTAAGATTAAAAAATCTTGAATTAAAAACCTTAAAATCTGCTTGTTTTATTTTATTCCAACTTTATTGTTTTTAATTTTTTACTATAATTTGTAATATACAATCGAAAATAAAAAAATATTAAATTAAATTTTGGGGCAAAATTGAATAAAAAATACATTTTTTTCAACTATAGTTTTATAGATATAAATTTTTCTTATTTTATTTTTTTATTTATTTATTTAATTAAGTTCTCTTTAATTTCATAGTATAATGTATAACATTCTAACATTTAAATAAAATTACGTTACAGATAGCCTGTTCTGCTTAGACTTTGTTATTTATATAGAATTAAAATTATTACTATTATTTTTTAAATTATACATTTCTAAAAGCTTAATTTATTTTTTTTTTTCATTTTTTAGAATTTTATTTTAAGTTAATAAATAAGTTTTATAGTACCTACAAATTTTATTATTCAATTAGTTGAACATAAAAAAAAAAATTGTCTGAAAATTAATTTTTAAAGTTGGTAATTGTTATTTAAATATTATTTTTTTTTTATGGCATAACAATCTTATTAATATTAACGGGCTCGTAACAAAATTTTACTCAAGTAAGTATTGCACCTAAAAAATTTACTATACAAGTTTATTTAGATTTCTTTTTAAAATGAAATTTTGAGAATTTTTGTTTAATGTCATCATGCAAGCTTATGCGAAACTTTTAATTTAAGAATATTTGAATTTTTTTGTTTTTTTTTTTTAGAACGTTTCTTTCCTTCCGCAAAATTCGTAATTAAAGATTTTCCGATCGTAAAAGCACTCTTTGTCCAAATTTAAGAATTATTTGGAAATTAATATTTTTTTCTTAATTCGAAAATTGTAATCGTATTTCATGATTTTTTGGGCTCTATACTAAATTAAAATTAAGATTTCGAATATTTTACAAACTTAGTTGTGGAATAACCTTTAATGTCTTTAATCTTATAATATTCTGCTATAAAAAAAGTAACACGAAGTTTACTTGTGAGAGGGTAATGTATGTTAGATATAAAACTTTGTATCCGAATCCGCCGACCAAAACACTCTTCAACCAAGTGTTTCGAGATAAACTTCAAAATGCTCCATAAGACCATTACATAATAATTATAAAATAGCAGTCAGAATGGATATGTGGCCAGACTGTTAAATTTATAATTGACAATTGAATTTTTAGCCCTTAAATGTAAAATTTAACTTTAATTCAATTTATTACGCCTTTATAGTATCACAGAGAATGTAATATAATAATATTTTTAATATGAAAATGTCAAGAGTTCACGCTTTTAATACCTTTTTATTTAAATATTCATTTTATTGTAATAAAATTGGTAGTCGAGATTATATAACATTTATTATAAGTTGCCGGAAAAATTCACTATGAAAAAAAAAATTATAATAAAAATTTGTGTACAGAAATAAAATTGCACTACCTTTGCAATTACATATATTTCAAAGCCTACTGTATTATTTTAACTATATTGATTTCACATTCACCAAAGTTTTCAACTTATAAAGATAATAATGGATTGGATTCTTGTGGATTTCAAAAGAAATGTGAAAGCGGACGTAAATATATTGAATATAGTAAGACATAAAAAATATAATATTATATAAAAAAATTATAGCATGTATTAAATATTTGAAGAAACATCCTTACAAGTGACTTTAATTTTTTATTAAATCAGATGGTCAAATCAAATTCCTTACATTTGGTTAGAAACAAATAAACTTAAATCTCAGGCATAAGTGATATCTCATATTACATACAAAGCCTTCAAGATCTTTATTCCGCCGTTCTTATTACTTAAAGTTTATAGTACTAAGACTGTCCCCTTTTATAATACAAGTTAAATCAAAAATTAATTTTACTCTTAATTTTTTGGTCAAGGTTCCTTTCTGGGAAAATGGCCTCATACTTATGCATATGTCGCCATAGTTTCCTTATTACACCCTGAAGAATTTTCATGCATAAACATGTTTATTACTAAATAATTTGGGCATCTTTTGGAATTTTTTTGTTTCCTCCATCGCAGACTCTCTACCTTTCTTCCCCTCGGTAGTTGTCTACCGCCTTCAATTTAACACTAAGAACAAACAAAAACACTGTTTTCTTTCAATTAATTGACAATAATTAATTGAATATCCCCCAAGGAATAGGGAGCTCTAAATAAACAACCAGTCTTGAGTTATTGTGGGAACTATGCTTTTGGGGCTTCAAATGAGATGCCGCTGTTGCAGAGTTAATTTGATTTACAATAGACGGAGATACGCCGAATAGAGAAATACACTCGAGAGCTGAGTTCATTGAGCTCATCAATCAATCAAATAAGCAATTAAACTTGGCTATCAATTCTCGGGCAACGCCAGGAGCTCTCAGTGTAATGGAGACATTTTCAGTTTTAATTTCAAGGTTCTTCGTGAGCTAGATCCTGTTCCTTTTAAATACTTGCTAATATGTATGTAATGTGGGTTCATTTGCAATTTATGCTTATCTTTGTTGCAACAGAAGCATATAAGCCGCATTAAAGCTGACACGCAGCACAGTAGTCGGAGTACCTCAATCTGGCAGTTTGTCAATCTGTCAGTCTGTCAGTCCCTCAGTCAGTCGGGCAGACGATTGACAATATGACATTTAAAATGTGACAACCCAACAACAGTAGCTACTCTATAATAGTTCACAGTCTACAACAATAAAAAATATGACAAGGGTAATAGGTAGGCAGGCTAAACGATGCGAACAAACCGACTTTAATGTACCCTGCAACGGCGAGCACGGAGTGGAATTTATTGAAACCGAGTTTCACGGTTTTCAAGGGGTTTCGACGTCGTTTTAAAAAGAGATTGGAAAGGATTATTTTATCGTGAACTTCAAGTAACCGTACAGTCAAGTATTTTGTCATCTTGTGTTGATTTTCGAGAAAGCGGCGCCTATGAAAATCCTTCAGATAGAAATATATGGGTAAGTTTATTTCTTTTGTGTTTGAGTTGATTTTTGTATACCTGCTTTGGTCTCTTGCTTTTCCTAATGGAATAAAATGAACCGATACTTCATTAAAGCTCTTTAATATAATAATATAGAGCTTTGGAGTGTAATCTTGAAGATATTATAGAACAAATTTCTTTAAGCTCCCAAATCAAAAATCTAAGCATATTAGATTCTTCTAACGTTTGGAGTTGGAAACTAATTTTCTCAGAGGCTTGATGGTTTGAGAACTAAAAAGAAACGAACTCCGAGAGACGATTTTTGATAAAATAAATTGTTCAATACTGTGGTAACTACCAAAGCAGCCAAAGATTTATTCTTTTAATGTCCTGTTGCTCTTAGTGAAGGATAGGGCCATGGTAATGATTTGAATCCACAATTGTAATAATTTTTTTTTCTATTCAAAAAATATCTTACATCTTCCCCAATGCACTAAAATTCGCATATTTAAAAATATAATTTCTGTACTCTATTTAGCTTTTGACACTTTTTGAATTGAGGAGTATTTACCAGATCTTCAAACATCTAGACATGCCATCATAGTTTGGATAATTCAAATTCGCAAAAATAATACAAAGACACAAAAAAAATTTGTTTTCGGGTTTGGGGGTCAGATTACCTTACCATATGTATGTGCTATGCTGAGGAATCCGAATCCACAATCTAAATATTGCCATCACGACTATGTTCCGATATAACCTCAAAAAAATCGTAAGTTATCATGAAGCCCTTATGTGATAAGGTCCTAAAATTCGAATTTTCCGGAGAATTGCTGATGTGGTTTCTTTTTTAGACCTTGAATTGGGGCTCATAACATTAAAAAGGCGATTTGTAAAATTATTTAAATCGTATATTGTAAATTTTTGATCTAACCTGCTTAGATATAAAATTTAAGCCATTTTTGACTATTTAAAATTTTTTTTATAATTTTTCGTGCTTTAAAAATTTGTAAACAAATTTTTGATATTTGAAGTCTGTAAATCAGTCTTGGGATTCCTTAACTGGAATAAATATAGAATTTTAGAATTTTTTTTTGATAGCACTTCATTTAATACATTTATCTAAATTTTTAAAATATAATATAAAATAAAAATACATAATTTCATGTTGCCATGTCCAAAAAATTGGTTAAATAAAGTTATTTGTTATATTTTCATCTGAAATTTAACAGAGTGACGCCTTTTGGTTTCGCGCATCTGTGAGAAATGAACGAAATCGGTCAAATACAGCTAAAGCTATAGTCAAAATATACGAACTACGTCAATATTAAACTCTACCTAATTATGGTTACAAGTGACCTAAAATAATAATTTTTGGTAAGCCGATTCATGTGGCTCTAATGAACAAATCTACATCTAAATTTGATCAATACGGAGCCCCCACCCCCCGCAATCCATTTACCGTGTTTTCTCCTACACCCCTCAACATATCAACTTGAAACTTACCTTAAATATCGAATTTCACTAAAAAAAAATTAATTCTCATTGGAAGTCCTTAGTAGGAATATGCAGAAAAAGATTTTTCGATAGAAAAAGGAACAGGGTATTCCACTGTCAGGCACCGCCTCGAGTGTACCACATTTTTTTAATTTCAATTTTTTCTTGTCTGCCACGCCTTCCATCTTTGACACAATTATCCTCGTAACAAAGTTAATGTACCCCTTAAGGTCATAAAACGTGTAGAAGATGATGCCGAGTGGCAACCATAAGCGCGGCGATTTAAAATTTAAACGTGCGTCGCATAATAATCGGATAATGACGAGAACTTAGAATATTTGCAGAGACAGGTGGCAGATGGACAGCGAGGGGTCTCGAGGTCTCCGGGGCAAGGCAAAAGTGGCACGCGTTTCATGTGCAGAGCCAGCCAAATGCGGTTAAGAGGCATTTGAGTATATGACTGACTGAGAGTATCTAACTAGACTAGACCGGGTGGCGGACAGCAGGAACGTGGCAGGGACGAGGCACGACAACCTCATATAGACCTCAAGCCGACCCCTCTGTGCCACTTCTGCTCTGACTCTGATTCTGACAGTTGCAATCGAATGCAAGTTCGAAACGTTTCAACATGCCGCAAACGGTGGCACTTGGCAACGGTGTTGCTTTCAAATCACGTTAGAGTTATTAACTTGATGAAGGTGTAAATAAAATCAAGTTGTCAATTTTCAAGTTGTGTTCGTCGAAATCAAATACATATCCAGAGTGGTGCCAAACGTGATATGTGTGGGATTGATTTTAAGCTGATTGATTTTCAAATGGTTTAACGAAAGAACTTGTCAGCTCGCACATATCTTAGAGATATGCAGGCATATGAGACTTGTGAATAAGTTTGTTTTGAATTAGGTAATTTGAATTCTGTTCAGAAAAAGTTTTTACGCAAGGTGCACTAATTTTAAAATGCGATTTGGATTTTGAGATTTTAGGCCATGTGTAAATGTCAGACGATAATGTCCTAATACCTATATCTAATATGTTAAAGGCTCGAAGGGCTGTTAAAAATGGAAAATTATATTTCGATTCAATGTAGTTTGTGAGTTGTAGAATTATTTTTTTATTCATGGATCAGGTCCATTTTGGAAGCGGTTTTCTCGATTTTAAAAATATTTACTTATTATTAATGTACGAAAGGTTGTGTGATAAACCTAGAAGAATCAGTCCAGAAAGGAAAATAGTTTATTTTAAAAGATCCAAAAGACAAAAAAATTAATAAGATAAGTCCGTTCGACTGGCTTAACTTAACTGCTAAGGATTTGATTCGAACTTACTTTTTCATTTTTAGCTCAACACCTTAAAAGTTTTTAACTTTTTCGTAGTACCGTTTTATCATTTGAGATACATTTCATTTTAAAGAGCAATTTAAAATTTATATTTACTAGTTCTTTAAAGAACTCTGAGAAAAAAAATGGCGGACGTAAAGTCGGGCGCGGACGACTTTAGGATACTGTACCACTAGCTTGTAATAAAGTCCGATTTCTTCACAAAAAACCAAAAACAGAAGAATTTTTAAGCAAAAATTCTTTTTTGACCGATCGTTCCTATGGGAGCTATATGATATAGTCAACCGATTTCAATAAAATTTGACACAGTGCTTAAAAAAGATATGAATGCCAAATTTATTTCAAATATCTTTATTTTATCGAATTTTGTATAAAAAACGTGTTTTTGGACCGATTGGTCCTATGGGAGCTATATGATATAGTCAAACGATTTGGATTAAATTTAGTACAGTGCTTAGGAACTATAAAATACTCACGAATGTCAAATTGGGTCCCAATATCTTTTTAACAAACAAACGAAACACAACAAATTTTGTTAAAAAATCGATTTTTTGGAAGATCGGAATCTATGGGAGCTGGCATGGATATAGTCAAACCGATTTTGTCTCAAATTTGGCACATTGCTTAAGTGGTCTAAAAAATTTCCAAATGTCAAATCTGGTTACGATATCTTTATTAAAAAATGAAATATAGCGAACTTTTCTTTTAAAAAGCTATTTTGGCCGATCGGTCCTCTTAGTGGAAGCTATATGATATAATCACTTTCCTGATTAAATTTGGCACAATGTTTGGAACTATAAAAACCTTTGAATACCAAATTTGGTTACGATATCTTCATAAACAAACGAATTATTCATCTGACAACGCTTTATTTTTTTGTCGAGGTCGTCTCAAACACTTCCCTATGGGAGCTGCAGAATTTTAACCCTCGATATCAAAAAATAAAATAAACTTCTGCCTCCTATGGAATAATATGGGATCTAATGTGAAAGTTTGGTAACTCTAGCTCTTACCATCTCTGAGATCTAGGCGTTCACACGGACAGACGGACGGACGGACAGAGGGACGGACGGACAGATGGACAGACGGACATGGGTATATCGACTTCTCTATTCCACCCTGATCATATTTTAAGTAACTTTGGGGTGTCTCCGACGTCTCCTTCTATATGTTACATACATTTTCGGCTTGCACAAACTTAATATACCTTTGGTACCATACGGTACAGGGTATAAAAATCAAGCTATTACTAAATAATAAATATTGCCATATTTAAAGGGTTACCTATAGGTTCTTGAGCTAAAATAATAAAATATAATTTTATATTTTTTATTGTAACTATGACCTCGTATAATAAAATACTTTTACTTTACTTCTACTTTTTTTAATGTAAGCTCTTTATATTTTCGGTGTTGTTCTCTGCGAGTAATTCTGAAGGTTTTGGAAATTGTGAGAAGGTGCATAGGTTGAGAACAAATTGGCAGTGCTTAAGGAGGTGCTCTATTGTATGGGTAACAACAACAATAATACTCTTTGTTTAGTTAAACAGATATTGATAAAAATTTGTAATATTTTTTTCCTTAGATTATCACAAAAAATGGCGTACGTAAAGTCGGGCGCGGACGACTTCAGGATACCCTGTACCACTAGCTTGTAATAAAGTCCGACTTCTTCACAAAAAACCAAAAACAGAAGAATTTTAAGCAAAAAAATTTTTTTGGACCGGAACGATCGGTGGAGCTATATGATATAGTCAACCGATTTCAATAAAATTTGACCAGTGCTTACATACCTTAAAAAAGATCTGAATGCCAAATTTATTTCAAATATCTTTTCAAACAAACAAAACACATCGAATTTTGTTAAAAAATCGATTTTGTGAAGATTGACCTATGGGAGCTATATGATATAGTCAACCGATATTATTCAGATTTGGCACATTGCTTGAATGGTCTAAAAAATTTCCACACGCCAAATCTGGGTACGATATCTTTATTAAAAAACGTTCCAGAATAAAGTTTATCATTTTGACATCATGGAGGCACATTGCGATCGTTACAATCCCACTTACTTTCTCGAAAATCAGTTCCCAAAATAGTTCCCAAGATTTTAGTAACTCATTTGTCATCATGCCCGCCTATACTGATTCCATGATGTTTATGTAAGTGACCAATGACCACCAAAAATCACTTAAGTTCTGACTTTGCCTCATAAATTGTTGCCAAAAAATGCGTCAAACCCCTTTTTGGACATTGTAAATTGGTATTCACTGTTTGCAGTGTTGAAAATGTTTCACTGAACCAAGAACAAAAAAAAGAACTGGAGCAAAAACTAAGTCACAAAATGCCTTTTTGGCATTTATTCAAATTAGTCGTTGCTGCCGCGCTTGACGCATAAGAACAGACATATATACATATATATATATATATACATACATATATATATATACACTTCTTGTTGGCTTAATTTTGCATTTGGCTTTGTTAAGGAATCGCGGCCAATTAACATGCAGACGGCATAACAAAGCAGCGTTAAACCATTTACATAAGTTATTATTGATATTGCCCAGCCATATATGGAAACATGTTGAGACTGTTTTTAAGTTGGAAGATAATATTCTTGTAGATATCATTGTTCTGAACGACATCGAAATACTCTTAGTTTAAATTGGAAATTGCTTAATTAAATGTGCATTTAAATGCTTTGTTGTCTTCTTTTAATTTGGTCGGCATTTAACATTAATACAAATTGATGTGCCGGACATTGTTTTCAGGTCTCGGACAGCTGCACTGACTCTCCAGGACATACATATGTAGCGTAGTCCTTGCACTTAGCCTTCTGCTCGACCCATGTCACTAATTACGCGACATGGTCCAACAATTGCCAGACAATGCACAGTGGTTAAGCGTTATGTGAAAAATTAATGAAAAATGTTGCGAAATTTGAGGCATTACGTCTGGAAGGTGCTTTTATGGTGTACAGATCTTTTTTGTGCGAAATTAAATTATATTAATATTTTTTTAATTTAATTTCTGATTACTTATCCTGCAAAGATATCAATCTATAACTCTAAGAAACATTGCAGGCGCTCCTTGGTACGTAACCAACAAAGAAATTCACAAAGATTTGAATGTTCCTTTTGTCAAAGATGAAATAAGCAAATCTTCGTTAAGATATTTGGAGAGACTGTCAAACCATGAAAATTCGTTGGTTATTAACCTACTAGACAATAGTATGGATGTCTATTCTGGACCTTCCAGATCGATTTGTATAATAATGTATAATAACCTCTAGGAAATAGTTTTGTTGTATATTGATTGGACTCACTGGAGCACAATCAATCCTGCCACTTTTTGTGTTTACTTATAAAATTTGCTGATTGTCTCATATGACAGATTGCAAATAAAAAAAAAAAAAAATTTCTGATTACTTAATTTTTTCCAAAATAGCTCTTTGTTTAATTTTTTCGAGAGGCTGCCTCTTTGAGATATTTTTAGTTATAAGCTAGTGCTTTATTATAATCTGTTCATTTAAGATCTTAGATAAAGATCTTTTGTTTAATTTAATTCGTGTGTTTCCTAAGAGATGGTCTACCTGGATAAGGTACTGGAAACTAATGTCATTAAGGTGCATATGGCAAAAAAACAATTTTTGAAATTGTTATACCTAAAATAAATAAGGGTTTTTCCTCATATAAACAAGATGTATGTAATGTTTTAAATATTGAAAAAAATTATTATAGTTTTTGACAACTTTAAAAAAAATACATATTTTTCATAATTAAAAAAAAATTAAATAATTTTTGTTGTATTTATTTAAAACATTGTTCCACTAAATTTATTTAATGCATATTTTCACCAAATAAAGAATGTATAAAAAAAGCCATTAAAACAAAATGGCGATCATTTTTTTTTACCCCCTATTGTCAACAGCAACAACAACAAAGACAGATAACTTAAAGAACTAAGGATAAAAAGAAATTTGTCTTAAAAATATTCAGTAGTTAAGTCACAATTCAATGAAAACGAAAAATATATTTTTTTAAAATAAGCCGAAACGCGTTAATTCAAAACTAAAATTTTTCGAAAAATAGTTTTTTTTTTCGATACATCGAACTGAACAACTTGTTTTAGAAATTGGCGGCTATTTTTTGATTGCTTAAATTAATTCAGAGTGGTTGGTTTATATTAGGATTTTCAAATGATAAAATTGAATTAGCAAACCAAGAAAAAAATATATTTTAATAATAACATTTCATAGAAAAATAGGCTAAGAAATAATTAATAACAATCCAAAAGGTTATACAAAAAAAAATGCTGTAAGCTTAACAGGGGACAGGGGCATCCCTTATGGATTTTGAGCATACCAAGTCCAAAAACATTCTTCACACATGGGTTTATGGATAACCACCAAAAAATCTCATATAACGAGATAATTTGGAAATTACTAAGAACCATTAGATCAGGGTTTTTTGTACTTCAGATTCAGTTGCCCAAAGTCTATAAGGAGTGACTCTCTCGCATGTAAAGTTTACACCACTTTTTTTGAAAGCCTGTAAGCTATCACAAGAAATGTTCTGTTCCAGCCATAATTGCAGTCTCATAATCTTTAAAATAATTTGAGACCTATCAATGTTTTTTGATCTAAGCGAACTCCTCTTGTCGCTCAGATTGCCAGTCTTGCTAAACATGCGTTCGCATTATTTTTTTACAAAAGGAAATCGAAACAAAAATATCGATGATTCGGGAAAAGTATCGATGTATCGATATACCATCGATGTTACTTCTAGTTTCCAGATCCAGCTAGTCCCTATAATATTTAATGAAGCCAAGTCCAAACTTCATATCAATGCATACCCAAAAAAAATATCCCTTTTTTGCAGCTTTTTCCCATTACTTGAACCACTGTGCATTGCTTCAATTGCTACTTTGCCACTCGCCATCGCTTCGATAATCCATTACCAGCGTCATTAATCTAATGAGCTCTTGTTGTTGTCCTTGTTGTTGTTAGCCATATTGTTGTTGTCCTTGTTGTTGCTGTTATGCTCGCGCCTTGCCAAACAGTTTGTGCACAAGTTAACTTACATATGTCAGCAACGTGGCCCGTATGTCTATGTCTGTGTGTCTGTCTGTCACCTGATGTGACTACAAATCTGTTGCTCTCTCATCACTCTACCTCTCTCACTCTCTCTATCCTGCTGTGCTTCTATATTTGTCTCATGTTTGTCCACATTGTTACGCATTTGCCGCAATTAACTAGCGCTAAATAGTGATCAGGTTCCTTGGCATTCTGTTATCATTATTGCGTATACGCCGTGTTTACCTAAGTGTTTGTAGCTTTTACCACTGCCCGATGGTTGTTGTTGTTCTAGTTGTTATAGTATTAGAGTAAGTGGCTGTTGTAGCACACACACACATACACACATTAAGTTCAAAGTTAAGTAGATACTAAGTAGGGGTAAATATTTCTCGCAGAGTTGGGCTGTAAAAGCAATCAAAATTTGATATGTAGTACAGTATAATAGGTACATGATTTTACATAATTAAATTTTCTTCACTGCATATGAGTAGCAGTTCGAATTTTAAATTCTATCATTATTAACAAAAATATTTGTATTAGAGCTTTAAGTTTGACATTTGCAACCAGTTCCTGAACTAGAACAGTCACATAGTGGATTTGCGCTCATAACTCGAAATTTATAAGCCACTTCAGAAAATATATATATTATATTTTGCTTATAACGAAATTTTCAATTTATGTCAATAATATTTATTCACAAAATTTAAATCCACATAAACTTTCTGGATTCAGATCGTCTAAGAAGCGTATTCCATTTTTATCCACAACTACAACATTGAAGTTACACAAGTTTAAAATCGAACGCTTTTGTATGATCTGTACACACAGCTTCAGTATATCGTAGGCTCGATCCTGGGTGAGATCTGGTTTCCAAAAACGGTCGCATATGGTGGCACAAATGGTTTTACTGAAACCATGACCACCAAAATTAATGGACTTTGCTGAGGCCAATATGTCAATGTATGTCAGCTCGGGACCCATTTTCTCATCATATCTAGTAAGTAATAAGTGTAACCATGAGAGATATAAAATAGATAAAAACTATTCTAGAAGCTTACCCAGCAACAAACGTATTAACTTGTAAAGGTTGGCGATTGGCAGCCCCCAATCCAGCCAGATGCTGACGTGCAAAATGGGACACTGAACGAGGACTCAACTCATAGTGGTTCTTTAATTTGTAAAGAGTCGTGCTTTTAAGGATAGATCTTATAAATGGTGCAGCTTGAACCCCTACAGCTGCAAGAATTGTCTTTTCACCAGCTTTATAAATTCTTGAAACATCTAGGGGACAAATATTATAACAAAGTATCCTTGAGACGAGTTATCATACTTACTATGGTGAGTAATGAAGAGAGATTGGGCATTGAATTTGAGAGAATCCGCAGCAAGCATAACGAAATCGGGACCTTTTAGACCGTACAGATTTTCCATATTTTTAAATATATACAACTGTGATAGAAAACGCTATTCTATATTGGTAAAGCTTCTCTAAAGCTTTTTAATGACTTTATTAAAGTTTTTATCAGCAAAGAAGTATCGCTATATTTGCGCTGCAAAATCAATTCGTCTAATTATTTTGTCCTTCACTGCAAATAAGAAAAAAAGTTAGTCGATTTGCCCATTAGTTAAATAACTTTGGCTTAAATCAATTTCTATACATATTATTTTAAAAATATTCAGTTTTTTTAAACTAAAAATTTAAGTCCCCCTTGCCAATAAACTGCGTCATTATTTGACTTATGGTAATAAGAATCATAATGTTTGGTAAAATGATTCATTTGTCTGTTATAAACAAATCCACATCTAAATGTAATGTATGCGGAACCCCACCCATCCCTCAACATATCATCTTGAAATTTACCGCATATACTTTAAATTGATTTTTCGCTTTTCGTCAAAATTTGATTTGAAAACAAAGTCAAAGCTAACTTGGAACATATTTTATTATGTTTGACTACTGGCGCCATCTATCGTAAACTTTGTAAACAATTCCCAATGGCCTCTAAATAAATGTATATATTTATACACTGTACATAATATTATATTTAACTCGGGACCCGGCAGATGTAGTCCTGCGCAAATTTTTTGAGTACTCTTAAAGTGAATAAACATCGTAAGATTCTCTAGTTAGCTTATCTAGACAATCATAAGATTTTGGATTAGCTGACTTTCATGACTCTCTAAAAAGCCATATGAACGAACTAAAGTATTCTTAAGAGAGCTCGCATCTTTAATAAATTCGTGCCCCACAAAAACTACATTTCAAACCCCTTAACGACAACATTTCTGTCTGCACTTTATGTCTAATACCCGATGTTGGAACAATTTTCTTCTATGCTATATGTATGGCAATATACACACAAAATCCAATATTCACAAAAATGCGTATATCTCACGAACCAATACACATAAACTTTTGAAATTTATCGACGCGTTCATGAGAACACCCGTAACACGTAAAACATAAGTTTCTTCTTATTTATAAAATTCTCGTGTCACAATGTTAGTGAACATACCCCTCCGAAACGGCTGGACCGATTCTCATGAAATTTTGTACTTATTACTTACTAGATATGATGAGACAATGGGTCGCGAGCTGACATACATTGACATGTTGGCCTCAGCAAAGTCCATAAATTTTGGTGGTCATTGTTGCAGTAAAACATTCTGTGCCACCATGTGCGATCGTTTTTGGAAACCAGATCTGTCTCAGGATTGAGCCTACGATATACTCAAGCTGTGTGTACAAATCATACAAAAGCGTTGGATATATTAAACTTGAGTAACTTCAATGTTGCAGTTGTGGACAAAATTGGGATACGCTCCTTGAACGATTTGAATCCAGAAAATTTGTTTGGATTTAGATTTTGTGAAAAAATTTTGTTGACATAAATGAAAAATTAATTTTAAGCAAAATATAAAATATATTTTCTCTTAAGTGGCTAACAAATTTCGAGTTATGAGCACAAACCTACTGTGTGAGAGCTCTAGTTCAGGAACCGGTTGCAAATGTTAAATTTAGAGCTCTAATACAAATATTTTTGTTAATAATGATAGAATTTAAAACTCAAATTTGTTGCCTGGCCTCATACTTTATATTTTAGAATTAAATTCGAATTTATAAATAAATAAAAAAAAAAATCGAATTTTCCTATAGATACTCACCATGTAGAGATTAATATCCAATGAAGAAAATTTAATTATGTAAAACCATGTACCTATTCTCCCTGAATAGATTGTAAATAAAATAAACAAAAAAAAAGATTTTTAATTTGTGAATAAATTACTGAATATTTTTCATTCTCTAATGTTTTCTTAAATATTAATATTTTTAGTTTTTCCTTTCTTATTTATGTTAATTATCTTCTTAAAAAAGAGAAAAGATGATTTTAATAATTTTTTTTAAGCAAATGTCTTTATTTTTTTGATTTCTTATTATTAATAAAATTTGCAAAACTTGTTAAAGCATTTTATTTTTTTTTTCTTCAACGTGTTAATCTTTTTTTTTTTTAAAATTTAAGAAAAGATGACGCTTTTTATAGAATTTTTTTATAACATAAATAATCAATTAATGTAATTATGTTTTAGCGAAAATGTTATATAACAATACGTCCATAGTATTTATATAATAAAAAAACAAATTTTTGTTTTAAATAAAATATAATAAAAAACTTCTTTAAAATGATTAAACAAAAATTAAAAATAATTGTTTTAAATTTTTTAAGAAAATTGTATTATTTTCTTTAATTTTTATTAAAAGAAATTGTTATCAGTTTTTGTAAGAAAAATATATTATTTTCTATAATTTTTTATACCCTGTACCGTATGGTACCAAGGGTATATTAAGTTTGTACAAGCCGAAAATGTATGTAACATATAGAAGGAGACGTCGGAGACACCCTAAAGTTACCTAAAATATGATCAGGGTGAATAGAGAAGTCGATATACCCATGTCCGTCCGTCCGTCTGTCCGTCCGTCCGTCTGTCCGTCCGTGTGAACGCCTAGATCGCAGAGATGGTAAGAGCTAGAGTTACCAAACTTTCACATTAAATCCCATATTATTCCATAGGAGGCAAGTTTATTTTATTTTTTTGATATCGGGGATAAATTATATAGCTCCCATGGGGGAGCCTAATGTTTGAGACGACCTCGACAAAAAAAAGCGTTTTAGATGAATAATTCGTTTGTTTATGAAGATATCGTAACGAAATTTGGTATTCGAAAGTTTTTTATAGTTCCCAATCACTGTACCGAATTTGATCGAAATCGGTTGACTATATCATATAGCTCCCATAGGACCGATCGGCCAAAATAACTTTTTTAAGAAAAATTCGCTATATATCGTTTTTTAATAAAGATATCCTAACCAAATTTGGCGTTTTTAGACCACTTAAGCAATGTGCCAAATTTGAACAAAATCGGTTGACTATATCATATAGCTCCCATAGGTCCGATCTTCCAAAAAATCGATTTTTTAACAAAATTTGTTGTGTTTCGTTTGTTTGTTAAGATATTAGGACCAAATTTGACATTCGTGAGTATTTTATAGTTCCTAAGCACTGTACTAAATTTAATCCAAATCGTTTGACTAGATCATATAGCTCCCATAGGACCAATCGGTCCAAAAACACGTTTTTTATACAAAATTCGATGTGTTTTGTTTGTTTGTAAGGATATTTGAAATAAATTTGGCATTCATATCTTTTTTGAGGTATTTAAGTGCTGTGTCAAATTTTATTGAAATCGGTTGACTATATCATATAGCTCCCATAGGAACGATCGGTCAAAAAAAAAATTGTTGCTTAAAAATTCTTCTGTTTTTGGTTTTTTGTGAAGAAATCGGACTTTATTACAAGCTAGTGGTACAGGGTATCCTAAAGTCGTCCGCGCCTGACTTTACGTCCGACATTTTTTTTTTAAATAAAATGTATTATATAAAATATTTATAAATAGTAATTATAAATATATGATGCATTTATTTTAAATTTTTCAAATCAACCAAAAACTCCTTTAAGGCCCAAAAATCCGTGGTGTGTAAGCCAAATTTTTTTATTGTTCAAATTCGTTAAATAGTGAATTATTTGCAAATATTCTTTGCCACTCAAAAATTTTTGTATAAAAAAAATTAAAGTTAGATATTTAAAAACAAATTCGTGTTTAACATTTTTTATTAATTTTTCAGTTTTTTGTTTAGTGCAGTGTCGCTATAATGTTTATATAATTTTTTCTTGTATGTATATAATATGTTATAATATATATATAATTTTTATTGTTTTATAGTATTATGTATAGAAAGCATATTTTTAAAATGAATTTTTTTTTTGACGTTAAACATTTCTATACGTAATTGTAATATTACATAGAATTATGGGAATTTTCATTTTTCAAATTGAGACTTAAAAAAATATCTCTCAACAAAGATTTGTATTTTAAATTATTTGCATTATATAACATAAAATTACATTACATATAATAATCTGATAATTTCAATAAAAATATATCGGCATACTTGCGAAAAATGGAATTCAACTGGAGCAACTTGTCCGTCAGGCTTCAACTTTATTTTTTTCAAAATATTCCTTCTATACCGGTAGATTATTTTCTTTAAACTCTATAATAATGCAGTAAGGAAATAGGTTCTTGAAAACGAGCTTTTTCCACATCAAAGTAAATTTTGTCATATAAATGTAAATTTTTTTTGGCTGGCATTGCAGAATGGATTCTAGACTGAAAAGTGTTTTTTTTATTATATCTTTCGATATTAGCCGGATTGGATGTTTTCCTCAAATCTTTCATATAATCCTCTAGTGCTAAACAATTTCGAAGAAATTTTAAAGATTTTTTTAAACATCCTTATATTTACTGAATGAATTCCTAGCACACACATAACAGACACACTTTCGACTCTCTGACAACAATTTGCTTGAAGAAACACTTGAGCTGCTTAATCTTAGAAGACTCCCCGTAAAGAATTCGTTCCGCTTGTCCATCAGTTTTTCGTAAGAAACAAAAACTGCAGCCAGAAGTTTTTGTGAAATATTTTTGTCGCCAAAGGCATTTCTTTAATTTAGTTTTGATTCAAAATTTTGTTATTTACAATTGTTTCTCTTATTTGTTTGTTTATTTATTTGTGTGAGAAGAAGCTTAGCAGGGCTTTGTTGTTGCTGTTATTGTTATTGTTATTATTGTTGTTTACAGTGTGTTTTTTGTGTGTTTGTTGAAAGTTTTCCATAGAAAAGTTGTGCCTCCTTCAACGATGTTGCCTTCATCTTCATCTTCGATGCAGTTGCAGCTGCAAATTACGGTCACAATTTTTGGTGCTGCGATATTTTGCAGCTTAAAATGTGTATACTATATATTTGGTATAATGCAGCAGAACAGACGAAATACACTGAGAGAAATTGAGGATGGAGAGTTGTGCGTGAAAATTAAGCTAAGTAAATAGGAGAAAAATTATAATATGTTGAAATGAGATTTATGGAAATATGACACACTTCTCAAATTTAGATTGCTTTGGATTATTGAAAATAAAAATGGAAATAAAAATTAAAAAAAAAATACATGATTTTTTAAAGAAGAGGATGGCATGAAAATAATTTTTTAAATATATCACTTTGTTTTTTATTATAAAAATTAAAAAAAGAGTGTTATATTGAAATTTATGTATTTTTGATTATTTATTATATTTCAATTTATCGCATTTTATTTTACAGTAAGGATATTTAAGACCAAATTGTTCTTTTTCCAAAGCTTTTAATATGACTCTGATTTCGAACTAATTTTTTGGAATATTTTAAAGAAATAGATCCCTAGAATTTGATGATCTCTATCTTATATATAAAACTCCCGTGTCACAATGTTACTGCCCATACTCCTCCGAAACGGCTGGACCGATTCTAATGAAATTTTGTGAGCTTATTGGGTAGGTCTGAGAATCGGCCAAAGTCTATTTTTTATACCCATGGTTGTCACCCCTATCATTTTTTTTTAATTTTTCGACAAATTTTTTTTTATTTTTTTTTTTGTGTGGCATTTTCAGATTAACTAACTTTAATGTTTAACGTATTACGGGTGTTCTCATGAAAGCGTTAAAAAAATTTAAATATGATTTTTGCGTGTGTTAGATGTTGTTAATACTGAGGTTTTAAGCCTATTGTAATGTGTTTATGGATATTGGTTCGTGAGATATAAGCCTTTTTTTGAATATCGTTAATACACCACTAATATCTTCTTTTTTCAAAAAAATTTTTTTTTGCTACTTTTTCGTTGTTTTTA